>JANGFI010001708.1:0-25733 GCA_025758705.1 Goffeauzyma gilvescens
TGGGGGGGAGGGGAGGCAGACACGATCCACGCCACCAACCCGATGCACCACCACCCCCGACCCATTCCCCAGGGGGGGGGGGGGGGGGGGGCATTCGTCATTTTTTGATTCGAAACTGCGCCCCACCCACAAAGGAAAGGGGTCTTCTGTCCCGTGGGCTGGCTGGCCGGACCAGGTTGGACTCACGGCGAGTGGAGAGCTCGAATGGACAACAGGACACGTCAAAGCAGCGAGCGTTGACTATCCGTCTCAGTCAATATAACCCAGAATCGTAAACAAATCAAGTCTCTGAATAACCCGTGAATCAGAACTCAGCCAATCGCTAAGGAATTCCTAGGAATTTCATTCCAGCATATTTTCCAGCACTCGAAGTGAAGCCAGCAATCAATCATGCCACCATCTCAGAACAGGAAAGCTGCATCGGCTTCCTCTCCTACGGATCAGTCTGTCCCACAAGGTCGCGGACGGTTTCCCCCAAAGTCAGCGGGAAGGAACAAGCAGCCGACATACGAGACGTATGATGAGGCTATTGATGGTGCGTAGGTTTGGGTTTCACAACTGTTCCTCCTCAACATGATGCAACCAACGTCGTCTTCATGAAATCCAGGAGGGGAGATGGGTTGAGACTGAAATAGATAGGACCGCCTGGCCTCGAGCTAACTTTGAACATCCCCGTATGACGCAAAAACAGGTGGAGTAGAAATGGAGGAAAAAGGCGAGAAGTTCCGAGCGGGTGAGAAAGCTCAACGCTTTTATGAGCGCAGTTTGGAATTGTATCGTTTAGCATATTCTATGGAGCGAACGTTCGATGCGGCCTACAACCAGTGCGTAAAATTCCTGAAGCACTGTTCTCTCTCCCAAAGGGATATGTCTCGCAATCCACGCTAATTTATCATGATCATCTCTCCATACTCTTTATCTATCACGAACGAAGAGCCCGCGTCCTCTACATCCTCGCCACCTCGTTCTACCTCCCACCTTCCGCTTTCCAAACGCTCCAAACCTCGATTGAGCTCTACCTATCCGCCATATCACTCTCGGCCGATATCTACCTCGTAGCGGACGCCCGTTTCAATCTTGCCCGAGCGATCCTCGATCTCGTTGACATGGCTGAAGAAGTCGATTGCGAAGATTCAGTATTGGGTGCACAAGGAGCATCAGGTTGGAGAACTCGAGCTTGGGAGTTGCTGGTTCAGGTCGAGACGGCTCAGGAAAATTATTTGGCGAACAGTGAGAATGTGACCGTAGAAGAACATGCGATGCAAGCGGAGGAGCAGAAGGAAGCAGGTGATGCAGGGGAGGGAAGTGATGAAGCCTGGGAGAGACAGATGCCAACATTTGCATCTCTGGTCGAGACGTTGCTCCTCATGATCGAGGTCAGAACCGACTTCTGGCTCGCCGCAGATCAATCTTCGGCGGATGAACCAGCGCTTGTGGCCAGTTTGCTCGACAAGGCGAGGGATGCATCCGCTCGCGTGAACAACCCTGAGCAGCGTACAGAGTGTGAGGTTCGTTGCAAGCTCGGCGAGATTGCCAGCTGGAGAAACTTTAGATCCACAGACACGATCGAAGGGGAAGCTGGGGAGTACATCCAGCAGTTGAAGAACGCAACGAGTGCAGACCTCGAAATCGATCTTCGGAATCAAGTGACGATCGCTCTCATGGATCTGCATTCCGATCTCGCTCGATCGTTACCCGATCAGGCGTGGCAACAGCTCTCTCTGGCGATCACTACCGGCACATCTTATATCACCGCTTCAAACAGTAATTCGACGCCCTCCATTCAGGTCGGTGGTGCAGTCTTGACTCCGCAAGCTCTATTCACAGCAACACTCTACAACTCGCTCTCCATTTTTTCTCTTCGTCGAGGATTGCTTGCTGACCGAGGTATAGAGGCAGCCGCAAGAAACTTGAAGGCACTGCTTGTCAACGCCGAGGCATACGCCAACAAAGCGCTACATTCCCTGGGTTGGTCGACCTTTGCATCGGATAATACCGTGCCGAGAGTGTTACCGGCACCTGCAGGCTGGGACGCCGAATCAGTGGGGAAAACGGCTGTATTCAATTTGGCAAGGGGGTTGTTCTACCTTTCCACGACCGTAGGGACAGTCGTGCCCGAAGAATTTGTGCAGGCGGCGAAAGTCAAGCTGACAAAGCTGAGACAGCGTATTGCGACCTCTGATCGGTCTTTCAGTTCGGTCGACGTTCGACGATATGTTGAGGATGTGGAATCAGATGAAGGACCGATGCGAGAGCCAGAGAAGGCATTCTGGCTGACCTTGTTGACATCATGATCTTTCATGCCATCGTTTATGAGCCATATACGCAAAATCGAAAACCGGGTTCTTGCAGGTGGGACAGACGATCTTGCCGTTTTCTTCGAGTATACTTGCTTGGCCGTCGTCAGATCCATCATTCCAGTCAGAGTCGTCTTCTGCCTCAGCCGGCAAAGTGGTCTTGGGCGGCTCCTTGAGACCGTACTGTTTGAGAACTTCTCGCCGAAGCTTGACAGGTAGTGATTCTATTACGTCCCAATCAATTTCTTCCTCGACTTGACGCTTCCTCTTCAGGACGCTGGCCTCACTCCAGACATCGGTAAGAGCTGGCGGTGGTTTCTCCAGCGAAAGATTTGCAGCACCCACGTTGATCACATACACTTCAAACACAGTGTGATCGGAGGTGATAGATCCTTTTCCGCGGCCGAGAAGATCTTGGAGCAAGTTGACAGCGACCTTGTCCATTACCATGTCTGAACGATCTTCGATGCTTCGATGCATGTCGAATACAAAAGCAGGCATCCGGGCCGACTTGGAGTCCCTTCCTCCAGGATCGTTCCAGCCAAGCCGAAGTGCCATGCGGAACAATGTAGGAAATCGAACCCATCGTTTCGTTCCCGTGGATTCGTCTGTAAAGGTAAGTTCGTCCTGCAGTCTTTGCAGAAGATGCCGCACTAAATCTCGGGTCTGCTGCCGGATGACGCCATACGTTCTCGACATGTCGATAGCGTAACTATCCTCCACAGTGATTGATTTGGGAAAGTCGGGAGTCGGATGGACGGAGTCGGTATCGATCCCATGAAGCAGGTCCCACAGACGGTGTCCCAGACGTTCCCCGTGTACTTGAGCAAAGTCGTCAATCGACAGCCACGTCCGAGCTTGTACCACCGTGATCTGCTCAACCCATTTAGCGCGTTTGTATTCCTCAAGCTTGCTAATTATTTTCGACCCAAAGCCATTCAGTTTCCTGGCAGGCATGGGATCGAGATAGGCCTGTAAGTCCTGCTCGGATCCGAAAAAGGTCGTTTGATCATTTGGTTTGTGTTGACCGCCGATCAGTTTCGAGATCAGCTTTGAGTGTCCGATACCAGCGGACGAAGAGAGTCCGATGACTTCTGCAATCTGTTGTCGAAGGTATGCGGAAAGGTGGGAAGCGACAGATAGCCCGAGCAGCTCTAAATCTGCGATGTCGACGTCCAGTCCGGCGACCAAAGCAGAACCAGTTGAGGAGAGATCGACCGAGGACTCGGGGTGAAGATGTCGTGAAATTGTGCCAAGTTCATACCAGAAGCCTGGAGATGGCGAAGCGGCTGCTTCACTTGCAGACCTCTTCAAGGGGAACCAAATCTTGTTCCCTCCGTTCTGTCGTCGAACGGCTGTAACATCGTACCCTGGCCGGTACTTTGCGAGAGGTTGAGGTATATCAGGTGCGGGCCACAGTCTTATAAGGTGACCATAGACGAGCTCAGAGCAGTCGAGAAAGACCTCGTCCATTCCCAGCTTCTCCACTCCTTTTCCAGAGCTCCCACCGCCTCCAGTAAGGCCGTTGACGAGTCTCGAAACCCGTATACTGAATTGTCTGTATTGACTGAGATCTTCTCCATCGACTAGAACGAGGTCCGGGCAGACTTCTTTGGCCTTTCGGATGCTCATCAACTTCGTGACTCCTTGAGCTCGAGCTTCGTAGGAAGTGGTGGCCAGCAAGGACTTTTGGGTGATGCCCACGGGCATCCCATTCAGCGCCGGATTGAGGACACGCTCTACGCCTGCAGATAAGATGGAGGTCAGCGTCCTGTCTTAATCTGCGCTCAGTATATCACCAAGGCTATTAACTCTGGATCCCACTAACCGACGTAAAAGTTGTCTTGATCCAGCGCGATGATGAGCGGTCTCAGAAATGGGCCACCATTGCTGCTGGCATGCAGCGGGTGCGCACCTTCCGAAGTCATGACATCGGAAATTTTGGCATTGTGTTGATACTGTGAGATGTGAGGACCGCCCTCTTGTAAGAATAAATACGAAAGGTTCAAAGGACGACTTGTTCTCATGGCATGTTATGAAATGATTGTTACATCGTGATCAATGCAGTCGTTCCGTCTTCGTGCCCGTTCCTCCTTCCTCATCCCAAACCCTGTGCTCGCGACAGATTCGGTTACCTAAAACAGCGCGACCGGGTTTTCGTCCCGCCCCTCGCATCTCCTTGTCCTCGTTTTTTTTACTACGGACGCTCTTTCTTAATTTGAACATCTTCCTCTTCTTCGTCCCCTGGTCCATCTTGGTCTCCCACTTTGCGTTTAACACCCGGGGTACCAGCACGGCTATCAGTATCTTCTTGCTTGACCGATTGTCTGAGTGGGCTGTTGGGGACACCGACATTTACGGGTTGCGGGGTGGATCCCCTCGCTGACGCTGGACTAGCGGAACGTTGCCTCGATACAGAGGCAGGTTCCGAGTTTAGTAGTCGATTGGCAACAGACGTAGTAGCCGCGGCGTCTGCGCGACATGTGGCATGGAAGATCTGGAGACCACGCACAACACAGCCAGGAAGGTTGTATGATTTGAAACATGGCAGGAGCGACATCATGGCACATGATACGCAAAAGGGTGAGATGATATCCGGGTCAAAGTCAATGCAAGGGGGAGGAAGGATGAAAGAGAAAGCAGGGTCAGTATCAATCAGTATCAGAGTTCAGAGTCTGTGCCGCACTTGATTATCCACTATCACAGCATTTCGCCAGATCCACTCCTCTTCATCCTCCGAGTATTCGCTCACGAACCGCTCCTTGCAGATCGGGCACGGCGTAGAGGCTTGTGCAGAGTCGGTGGGGGCGACGATCCATTGTTGTGGGAGCTTGGCCCGATCGACGACTGCTGGTGTATCTGAATGATCGCCTCCAGGTCGGGTTGAAATCACGTCATCTTCAGTGACCGAGATATCGTTGATCCAGAACTGCAAACGGCAAAATGGATTAGCGATATTCCAACGATGGAGAAATAGCATCGCATCGACTCACTTCAGCTCGAGGAAGCCATCTCCTGTTCGCGCCTCTTCCTCCACTCTCCCTCTCCTTTCTATTCCGTCGGAAATGCCAATCCAAGTGGGCTTGCAATCTCTCCCTCCCCCTCTTGCCAGCTGGGAAACGAGCCGCACACTGTGAGCATCGATTCGGCAAATGCGCTGTTGGATCAAAGTCAATCGTTCTCTTCAAGTCGTCCAACGTCAGCTGGACGTGCAGACTCAGAACCAAATCTTCGTACTCGTCCAACCCATCAGCTTCATCCCCAGCGGCAGAAGCTCGATTGACAATGTCCGCCAAGTCCGAGACGGCAGCGTTCCCAGCATTCGGAGTTCCTCCTCCAGTCGGTGTTGGGACATTGCTTATTACACCGGCGGCAGCAAGATTCTGAAGCAAGCTATTGAAATTCATAGTCGGTGTGCTGCTTCCTGCCACGGTATTGGAATTAGGGGCGGGAATTGCGTTTTGGACTGCCGGTGAGATTATAGTTGAGGGGCCAGGTTTGGCTCGATTGTTGTCCGGCGTTCGATTGATCTTATCCAGCTGGTCCTGAATATCCCTCAATTCCTCCGGAGACACCTGGGTCGTCTGCAGCAAGCGCTGGATCTATTTCAACAGTAACTTATTAGCCGAGTTCTGTCAGGTATCAGCTGTACGGAAAGGCCGACTTACCTGTTCAAGCACGCCTAGATGGACCTGGGCCTCTGGGTTTCCAGGTTCGAGTGTGAGCAAAGCTCGTTTCGCTTGCATTGCGTTGGCAAGGGAGACGAGTACCTGGTCTTGCGAGGGAACTGCAGAATGGTACTGAGCGTTCGGAGTGCCAGCGTACGCTGCGCCAGAGGGAATCGAGGCGTATGGGTCTACTTGCGGGTATGGAC
The DNA here is from genome assembly GCA_025758705.1 of Goffeauzyma gilvescens. Lineage (NCBI taxonomy): Eukaryota > Fungi > Basidiomycota > Tremellomycetes > Filobasidiales > Filobasidiaceae > Goffeauzyma > Goffeauzyma gilvescens. The sequence continues at coordinate 6,172 of JANGFI010001708.1, forward strand.
TGAGCATTGTTTGAGGCTGTAAAGGAGGACCAACAGATGTCAGTTCATGATAGTTTGTCAAGAGGAAACGCTGTCACCTTCGGAGACATACCTGCTGCCCGTAGAGCCCACTCTCAATTTCCTCTCTAACGCCTGAATTCCCAAACAACTCTGTTTGACCAGGCCCACCCGTCTTCCACGTATTCACCATCTCTTCCATTTTACTTCTCGTGACGCCTTCGACTTGGAAATAGGATTCCAAAAACACTCGCGGCAGGAAAGAAGGGAAGAAACTGGTCGTATACGGGGGTCCACAATTTTTGCTGATCGAGTCGATAAGGTATAAAAGAGGTAATTTATTTTGTGGACTAGCCCGAGTGACTGCTCGTTCGAGTTCGGAAGAGACGACGGACATTCCGTCCCAATCGTGATTATCACGACGGTCCATCGCCTGTCTGCTTGCAGCCTCGATGATGGGTCGACTGTTGAATGTCAGCGTAGAGAGTAACTGACGATAATAGGTTCGGAATTGTTCAGTTTGATGGGGGTTGACTGCCGAAGCTGGAGGAGGATAGGAAGGTTGGGCAGAAAATTGACCATATTGGGGAGCAGGGTAGCCTCCGTATTGTGGAGGATAGGCGCCGGATGGGGGAGGATGGCCGTAAGAAGGTCCGGGAACGGCAGGTGCAGGCGAGTTGTAGCCATAAACTTGCCGTCGAGGTTGGAAACCATTTCCGTAGCCGGCCTGATTAGGATACGTTGGGTAGACCATGGTCCTGAGAAGCGACGGCGGAAAAAATTGGGGCCAAAAACAACTACGTACGGATGGGAAGCCAGCTGGAGGATGATCGAGGACAGAGAAAGCAAGTAGATGTTTCGTTTCCACACAACTGGAGCATATAAAACTCTCCCTCACGGTAATCCGAAGCTCGAGCAGTCAAGTTGATCGAGGTACGAAGGAGCGAAAAGCGAAAGTTCAACAACCAAAAACCAAAACAAAGGAAAAAGCAGACGAAGGCACTGGGCACTGGCAGTAGCAGCTACAAATGTCTTGTTTGAATTCGCCAAATTATAAAGAGGTGCTAACGAATGGATGGGAGGGAAGATGCAAAGTGGTAAAATGTTTTGCACGAGATTACGTTGAGTCCCCTATGCGTATGTGATGATGATGTTGTTATAACTCGACCACGTATCCATCCCCCTTTCGAAGCCCGTCATACTTGCCCAAAACGAATCCATTAAGGCTTGGGGAGGGAGGGAGGGAAGCAAAATCCACCCCGTGACATGAAAGGGGGGTGGGGGAAGTCGCCGCCCGCGGTGTCCCCGCCGTTGGCCCGCGTGTTGTCATCCCTGGATCAGGGTCACCTTTCGGACACGAGCATGGTCCCCCTGCTTCAATCTTGTGAACTTTGGTTAAATCTTCATTCCGTTTAGCTGAGATGTGACAGCTTGGTTCCCTCTATCCTTTCGCTAAGAAGCTATAGACTGCGCAAGCACCACAACGTCGTAGACGTCGTCCATATACGCTCCACCGAGCTCGTCTCGTCTCGGTCCCCCTCACAGAAAAAAACCCACTTGCATATCTGGTGCCATGTTGTCTCGATCTTTCCAAAGCAAATGCAGAAGGCATTTAATATGCCTGGAGACAAACCCCAGTAATGCAGTATTGCTTTCACTAGCATTTGGTCTATCAACCGATGCCGGCAAATTATCCTCAAAGTTGTATTTCATGATATAACTGACTCAATAACGTGCATGGCACAAGCAGAAAGGGTTGCACAAATTCAGTACAGTGAAACATGTTTTGGTGAGATCCTGATGCTGAAGACAGTTCAATGCCCGTAGAGAGGGATCGATCGTCGTATGATATCGAGTTGATTGACAATTGAAGCCTGAGAGCCGTTCTCGGCTGTTGTTTCTTGTTTCGCAAGGTTGACCAGCCAGCTGAAGTCTATAAGAGATAATGCACACAATTCAATTAGTACGCTGTCTTTTGTCTTTTCCCTTAGGTAGACTTCCAAAAGGACGAAAAAGCTGTATTATAACGTACCTGCCTGCGCAAGGATCGGCATATCGCTCTTTCGTCGAGCGGCGAGTTTCTGCTTGAAGTCATCGAAAAATTCCTTGGAGACTCGGTCGGCGCGAGAGACGATCGAAGCCTGTTGATCAGACGATGAGACGATAGGGGTCAGTGAAACCTAAGTTTGCTTTCGCGTCTGGCCGAAGGTGACTTACGGGAACTCCAGCGAGATGAGCGACGTCTGAACAGACGCGAGGTTCGAGTCAATCGGAAGAGGACATCAGTGTTCGTACCCAAGCTGGAATGATTGGAATGTTCTGCTTGTACTCACGCGTTCCGTAAGACGACTCGGCTCGACCCGGGATGAGCTTGTAAAGGCAAAAGACCTATAATGTCGATTATGTCAGCAAACCTGTCACAAAAAGTCGCCCGGCATTGGCTCACTCACCTCTCTCTTCTCCTCGTCGACGTGTGTCTGCATGTGCATGTTTCGAACGTTCGGGTGGTACGCAAGGTCATCAGTGAGCAAGCCGTAGTGAGTCTGCGGTACAGTAGGCAAAATACCATGGTCAGCCGTTGATGATGAACTGGGAGCTGGTTGTGAAATCTGCACTCACGGCAAAGAAGCCCAACGGCAGCGTGTGAGTCGCAAAGTGGTGCAACACGGATTCGGCGATCGCCATACCATCGTAGGTAGACGTTCCTCGTCCGAGTTCTGACACACAAATCCAAATCAGCACCGGACCTGTACACGTAGAGGGGGGGGGGGTCGAATGTTGGGCTCACCATCCAGAATAATCAAGCTCTTCGGACCTGCCTCCTTCAAAATCTTTGAACATTCGTCCAGCTCGACTTTGAAAGTACTGCTGCTCGTGAACATGTTGTCGTAGGCACCCATTCGGGTTTGGATCTTGTCGATTGGCGCCAACCTGCGCAGGAGAAATATTGGCTTATTAGCCGCGACGTCATATTGAGACAATCGATATGACACCCACCTGGCACTCGTGGCTGGGACATAGCATCCGAGTTGAGCCATGATCACCGCCACCGCCGTCATCCTACACAGAGTCGACTTTCCGGCAGTGTCTGCGACGGAGCCAAGATTGTCAACGATTATTCGCTTCCGCAGTAGATTATCTCCAAGGTGTTTACTTACTCGGACCGGTCAAAAGAGTCTGTCTCGGCTGTTCGCCACCGAGCTGCACATCATTGGAAATGAAATCAGAGCGGAGGCAGAGAGCCGGATGTCTGAGATCTCGGAAGTCGATGAAGGCGTCTTTTGACTCGACGAGTTCTGGTCGGCATCGCGGCTCATCCAAATCCGCGGAGGCCTTGGCGAGCGAGAGGAGGCAGTCCAGTTCGGCAAAGATCCTGTGCGAAGAACCTCAAACTTTGATCAGCGTCTTATACGCAAGATGGTAAGCGTCATCACCATCCTCACCTCACCGCCTTCAACCACATCTCTCTATGCTGGTCAAACGCTCTCATCATTTCGCCATAAAACTCCCCAAACGCGACTTTCTTCGTCTCTCGCGCCTCCTGAACTTCTCGAATGAGAGGTAGTGTCTCTCGAGTCGTGTATCTTGCCAAGCTCTTGGTGCCTCCTAATTTCGTCCAGGTATCGGGAACCTTGACCTTGATGGGAACTTGGATGTGATAGACCTCCTTCGAACCGAGGTTCGAGTGCCAAAAGGTCATTTCCTTGCATCCGGTCTGCTTTTTGTACTTGGCTAGCAAAGAATCAAGTTGTCCCTCGATGGCTTGAACGGCGAGGGTAGCGTTGTCACACACCTCACTTGCGCCTTCGGCAGGTATGATCCGACCCTCGTCCAGGAAGAACATGGACTTGACTTCCTGCAGGATGGGAGCGAGATCCGGCGCCTGGTTGATCAGCGTACTGACGCTTGACGATGAGAATAACGCCGCTTTCTCCGTCATGTCATTGAATCCGGAAGCCATTTTGCTGAATGCATCGAGCACCTTGATGAAGTCGCTCTGCTTGCAGGCATTCGCGTGGATTCGGGATACGAGTCGCTCGAGATCGGGAAGACCCTTGGTCACTCTCCGGAAGCTTTCTGAGAAATTGGGATGTTCCATTAGATCTTCGACTGCATCCAAACTAGCAAAGGAAAATCCGAACCATGTCAGCATTCGGCCAGAACGGAAGTCCGGAATGGGAATGGCTTACCGAGCATTAATAGCAGCAGCGTTCTGAAGCGGCACCGTGAGCCAGATTCGGAAAAGCCGCTTCCCGAACGGTGTCACACATCTTTGCAGAAGCTGAAGCAGAGAACCGTCCTCGCCCCCCTCGTTATTCATCAAGATCTGCCGTACAGTCAACAATCAAACCGAGTCAGCGAATTCGTGCCATTATCCTCGACTTGTCCAACTCACCTCCAAATGACTCAAGGTCTGGCCATCTAGCACCAGCGTCTCCCCCCTTCTGATGGGATCATACACATTGAAGCTTCGCTGCGACAACAAGTCATCTGCCACGTTCAGCGACTCGAGGTAGAATATCATACCTCCCAAGGCCTCGATTGCAAGGGGACTGTCCGTCATATCCATGATAGCTGGCGGGAGACCCAAGTCTTCCTCGGATTTGAAGCACTCATTCAGCTTGATCCGTGCGGTTGCCTCATCGTAGAACTCCTTGTCTTCTTTGAGAGGCACCCAGTTGGTGTTCATTGGCAGGATACGTCGCAGCACTCGCAGTGTGGCGATAGACAAGTTGTTCTAAGGGAAGCGATATAGGGAAACAGTGGTTCAGATTAGCTCGCCTAACACACATGACATACCTGGCCGAACACGCAAAAGCCCTACCTTGGCATGGATGATCTCCTTGGGTCGCAATTGCCTCATAAGGGTCTCCAGTTTCGTGCAGACCACATCATCATCAAAAGCAGTCAGCTCAAATTGTCCGGTCGCAGCGTCGAGAATACATAATCCGAATGACGATCGGTGGTTATCGAGGTGTTGTTCCTGCTCGGCGTGACACAAGGGCCAGAATCAGCAACTGGGACGATGATCAGCAAAACAAAGAAAGACTGCTCAAGAGCACTATCACTCACCTTGATCGCGACGCAGTGGCTGGCATCGTCGCCCGACAAAAACGCCTCATCGACTACAGTCCCATTTGTGAGCACTTTGGCCAACTCCCTCCTCACAATCTTGTCCTCTCCTTTACCGCCCGCGGCAGCTTTGTTCCTCATCTCCTTCCCGATAGCTGTCTCCGCCTGCTCGACTTTACCGACCTTGTAACCTGCTGCCAAGAATTTGGCGGCCCAGCTGAAACAGCGGAATAGAGAAAAATGCGGTCTGTGTCAGTGTGTTTCTTATTGAGCTCCAACCTTTGCCCGAGATATCGTTTACACTACTCACAAGTCGAAAGACATTTCTGGGACTCCCACCATCTTCATCTTGACGCGATCTGTCAATTTGAGATCAAACTCGTTATGTCCAATCTCGGCATCCTTTTCGTAGAGTTCGTAAAATTTGCCCTTCTGAAAGAACAATATGGTGTCAAAGTGATTCTGCTTGATCTCCCAAAACTGTTTCTCGAACGGGGTGAACTCTCGCCACGATGAGGAGGGGATGTAGACGGTTCGGTTATCATATTCTGGATGATCGGGTCGATGTCCATCTTTATCTTTGATGTCGACCAGAAACTTGAAGCAATTCTCTTCCTGTTTCTTGGCTTCGCGTTGTTCGAGACGGGACCGCTCTGCTTGAGTCATAAACATATTACCACTGCTGCCGCCGCCATCGCTGTTTCCCATTGAAGACCCACCCATAAGGCTATTTCCAAGAGGTTTGGGAGGGGGTCGAGACAAGTTGGGACTACTGCCACCGCCGTTTGTCGTCTTGGTTGGTGATTTGAAGCCGCTTCCACCGCGTTTGGTCTGCTTAAACGCACCGGATTTGGCAGAGTTCTTCTTCTTTACCGGCGACAGGAGACCGTCCGAGTCGAGGTCCATCGAAAAATCGGATTTCGTCGGCGAATTCGCCTCGTACTCGGACAGTCCCTCCAACAAGGCCATGTCATCCATTCCTCCATCGTCAAAGAGATCGTCATCGTTCTGATCGGGTTTATAATCATCCGCAGAGTCGTCGTCACTGTCGTCCATGAACAGCTTTTTCTTCTTCTGAGGTCCCGAAGCCGAGGTCGAAGTCCGAGCCTTCTTTGACGTGGGGGTAGCTTCGTCCTCGTCGTGATCGATTTCGGAATCGGATTCGGCATACACAATCTTCCGTTTCGACGATCGTCTGGAAGACATTCGCATCCTTTCTGACTGGGGCCCATCGTCCGATGGTGCATCTGACTCCTCGTCCACGTTCATCCTGATGTCTGTTTGTGCCAAAACCTCATTCGCAGCTGCATTACCCACCTGTTCATCATCACTCTCAACCGTTTTTCTTAGCTTCTTAAGTCCAGAAATTCCACTGGACGTTGGCGTTTTCATTTTTTGATCACCGTCGCCGCCGACTAATGTTGTGGTCTCGCTCTCGCTCTTACTTGGCGACGGTCCTGTCGGTCCCACCGCGGCCTCCGGCTCCATCTCAGACAACTCGGAGTCCTCTTCGTCAGCTGGACCATTCTGCTGCTGGGCAAGCTTGACGTTTGAAGTTCTGCTCTCTGAAATCGCCTTCAGAGGGGATGATGCCAATCGAGCAGCGGTGGAATTTCCCTTGACGGGCGAAGACAAGTCTATTGGAGAAGTGTCTCTACCCTTCTCTGATCGCTGTGGCCTGGAAGAAGAGGTGAGAGGCGAGGGAGAGATATGTCCATTTTTTGACGTTTCGGTATCATTATCCTGTAGCACACCGTGACTTGGACTGGAAGAAGCGACCGTGCCCGCCTTCGTGCCTCGAGGCTTGGGTCTCGGTCGATCTCTATCCTGAGGTTCCTGAGTTCGGGGGGTCCCGAATAGAGATGTCTGACCTGCTGCTTTACCAAAGAAACCGAGGAGCGTGGTTTGTTTTCCACCACCGGTGGAAGGTTTGGGTGGCATGGTTTGAGCGTCGATTTCGTTACCGACAGGAAAAGGATGCGTGGGATGAGGCAGGACGCGGGCAGGAGGACTTTGGTGATCGGAGATTGGCGATTTCGGATGATTCGGGCTGCCTTACTTCAGCCATGCAATAGCTTTCAATGCCCTTGCTATGTGGTCTAGTGATCAACTAAATATGGGTCCACCCATGATCAGTTGCGCGATCCCCCCATCCGTCGCGCTGAATCGTTCCTACCTGTCTATCCCTGCCCTGCCCTGCTACTAAGCTTCGGCGACGCGTGAGGTTCGTGCGGCACATTAGGAGTTTGGGGGTCGCGTCGCGACAGAGGCTGTCGAGACGAAGGAAGGGGAACTTTTTTATGAATAGGACATAGCACTAATTAGTGAGAGGAGATCATATCCAACTGCTATGGTGAAATGGTATCATGGGTGCTTGCCATTCAACAGAATCCGGTTCTGTAATGTGCACTCGGTGGGAGTTCGATTCTCCCTGGTAGTAATTAAATTTTGTACTTTTTTGGCATTTTTTTTCACGCGGTAGCCGCATGGTGCTCACTTAACCTTGATTGGTTTGTTGCACCATCCGTTTGTCTGGATCAAGAATATACCACCAAACGGGTGTAAATACGGTACATTCAGACCACACCATGCATCAATGAGAACGTTATCTTTTGGGTGGCATTGGGTCCGCAATAAAGCAAGGCAATTTCTACCTGGAATCGTTCTTTGCCTCTCTTGCTAACTCGGTCGCAAACTTGCGCCGTTCTTCAGTCGAGGATGGTGGTACTGATTGAGGCAGTTGGGGATCTGCTTGTTCGCCTGAGACTTTCGTATCGCAGCCGATATCCACTTTCAGGAACCATTAAGATTTAATGTAGCTCAATCTTTTTTCGAAACCGCCCTCCTGATCACGGTGCAAAGGGTCTACGGACACCCAATGGTTCACGTTCTGGTATACGTACGAATCGCGGAGGGATATTGGCATCCGCCACAATCATGATCAACAACTCTTCAGAGCCTGCCGAAATGACAGAAATTTAGCCGGGAGTCCTTTCACAGCTCCGGTCTTTTTCTATGCTCCCTTTTTGCATGAGGAAAAATTCCTCAAGATTTGTGTGTGGGAAGAGGGACAACCTGCACTAACCCCAATGCATTTCAGACCCCCGCCGGCCGCTTCACCATCCAGTGTGACATCCAAGGGGATCGATCAAGTCCCTAACTGCTCTCAAAACCCTCGCCAGAAACCTTCTCTCGAGCTCTCGGATGTCCCACAACCATTCCCTCTGCCCTCACCCCCCCCCCCTTTTCCTCGGCTGGAAAGATCGATGGATCAAACGGAACAGAGGGTTTGAAGTCTTCTAGTGCGGCTATGAACAGGTCCACCACGGATATCGTAATTTGGGGTATGGTCCAGTGTGATTGGCTAGCACCATCGTTGGTGCCAGTCGCCAGGGGATACGGGCGCCGAGGAAACTCACGTAACGTATGGTGTCCCGACCGAAGCACAAACTCGCGCTTCTCATTCGAGATCCATCGGCTCAGACAACGAGAGCGACGGCTCGTGTCATATTTTTGGTCCGAGGAAGAGGGGATGTGTACATGGTGGTATTGGTATTGGGACTCATGGAACGGACTTTCGTAATGGACACAATGCGGCTGCTGAATGCGATGCGGTTCGCTATGGCGAGAACCGTGCGTTTGATGGGGAAAGGCACAGTCACAGCGGATGGCGAAATCGTAGTATGCATCCACTATGGGAAGATCGCTATAAGACGCCCAAAGGGCAAGGTAAGCTTTATATGTGAAGGTGTCAAGGCATTATCTATTCAATGCGCTCACGCGATCACTGCCATATCTCGGCTAAGTCTTCCTCTGGAGGCCCTGCTGTTTTGAACGTAAAGACCTCCTCCTGCTACTCCCTGCCTAGAGTGACGATTTATCCTAGTCCTTCGAGAAGTCACATTACCCATGCTGGGAGTTTGTCTGAAGAGGAGAGGTGTACGGACAACGGAAATGGTCGACAGGCAGTCTAGGCTATGGCTCGAGTAACAATCAGCTATCCACTCCGGCTAACTGCCGGTAATAAGACTGTTAGACAAGTGACTTTGTTCTCGATCACGCTTATCCATTGTCCTGTATACATAGAAAGAACAAGGTGGGACGAAGGTAAAGTTTCTCGGTTTGTACTCACGCTGCGGTGGCGTATCAAGCGTCGACGAGCATCTCCCGAGAGCCATCCTTTGTTAAAGCGCACTCACGCAAAAGAGCTCGATTATCAAAGCTCCCAAAGGAAGCTGCTCCTGATGTATATCATGGGACGACGTCAAGCAGTCGCCGACTGGCTGGGAAACGTTAAACATGTGACCAATTTGAACCCTTTCGGACGCGGACACCACTCTAGCGACTTCCACAGACGGCGTTCGAGATCGTCGTCAATAACACGAATGCTCGGATTTCCGTTAATTTCCTCTCCCCCCTGAAGGCAAGGCGTACTGCGGTCTAAACAATGTCATTTAGTCCGGAGCTGTTTAGATGACAAATTTCTTTCACCCTTTTCGCGCCATATCTCAGCTAGATGGCTGGCTAACGGTCGCAGTTGATGGCATCTACAATGTTAGGCGAGAGACAGTACCTTTTGCGTCTGGGATTTTATATGTAGTTATCCTGCTGGATACCATCTAAACCCCCAAGTGTCGTGGTTGCCATTCATTAACACCAGGGAGTCGATCTCGCTTTGCAGTGATGTCAATGATCGGCGTGTTCATCTGCGGCACGGACCGTTTCCGTTGATGAACAGTACGCTCATCACCTCTCCACAACTTAGCGCAACTCCTCATGCAACGTGAAACGAGTCCCTTTGTGCCGGCGGCGTTTTGGGTGCCGATGTCTGGCGAAGTACGAAAGGCCTGAAACGGTCTCCAAGGAAGCGTCGTGCGTTTACATTTTTTCGGCATCATCCCATCGGTCTTGGGGAACCCTTCGAAGTCTCCGTGACCAAAGAAGGAGACAAAGGAAGACGCATTCACATGACATATAGCTCTAGCGCGATCACAACCGACAATGGGCAAAGAGAAGATTTAGAAATGTCGATCAATCGGGGAAATGAACTTGACAACGGCGAATAACCCAGACGTTCGCCCCTGTGCGAGACTGGCGCACCAAAATGCCACGTCATGGTATAATCCAGGATCAAATACATTCCAACCTTGCTGACCGCGACGACTATCGGACCGACTGGTTATTCATTGAGCCCCCCCCCCACTTCCTATGACAATCAGTGCACTGTACTCATCATCTATCTATATATTCATTTTTGTTGTTCACAACATTTGTAGCTGGATGAGTTGGGGTCCAGAATCGTAGTAGCATAGCCTGTCAACATCATTTCTCACAACTATCGACTATCCTTCTTTCATACCGTTTCTGGAAATTGATCAATCTAACTTGGTGCGCGATGGCCGACCCATACGGCGATCCCTATACAACTCCTTATCTTCCTCCTCCTGCTCATCCTACCAACAACAATGAGTCATCGATGAGCAGAGGACCTGGAGGATACTACGGCAGTGATACTCCTAAGAATCGTCCTGGCCCTGATCGCTTTGCCCCAAGACAAGGTGGCTATCGTGAAGGTGGTGGTCGCGGAGGCAGAGACCAAGATCGAGGCAGGCGTCGTCAGAATGGTCCACAGGAGGACAGTCGTAATAACGGGAGACATGGTCATACGCATGGTCCTTCAGCGCGTCATAGTGGCGGAGGGGACGGGGGATGGACCCCCAGAGGAGGGACAAACGGAGGAGGAGACGTCGGTTGGGGTAAACGGGCGATTCAGGCTGGTAAGTTGGCTTTTTTTCCTTTTTCTAAATCGTCGAGCCTCTCGGAGTTCCCTTTTCTTTTTGAGAAGAAATATGGATCCAGAAAAAAAAAGTGAAACGGGCCAGGCATCAGACGATCACGAGCTTCTCGCCATCCATATTTGAGCCCGTGCGAACTCGGCTGCGTCGCAGTTCGCATCCGACAAAGCGACTTGAGATAAGAGCCCAAAGAACCTGAGAAATGAACGTGGAATGAAGAAGTTGAGAGGATAGGCAGATCAAAAGCTCAGGGTGGGACACGTGCGAACAGCCTGAATCGATTATCGAAAATCAACGTCAGACTGAGTTAAGATCGTCAATCAGCGCCCGACGCATGGGTCTGCTTATAGTCAGCCGCTGCGTCGTCCTTCGTATAGATGTTCGGATATGACATTGCGGCCTCCCAGACACTCAGTACCGATGTCCGAAGACTCCCGATGAACGATGTCGTAAATCTTGAGTTTGAGATCAAGCTCGTCAACCACCTGCATTCTCTCCCTTGGAGACTTCCCTGACATTATTCTCTCGCTGTACACGGGCTACATATCGCTAAGGAAATCACTCACTCCCGTGGTCACGGTACGAGCACGGGTCACATCGTGTCCACAGGCAAGCCCGTCTGTACTTCAATTTACCTTCGACCTGTCGTTGAAACAAGCCGATCCCAAAACTGCAGTCTCCTACTCATCGTCGGTTCCGATTCTGGCAGGCGAAGTGGCCTTTATCACCGGTCCTCTTTTCAGATTCTGATGTCCTCTCGCACTTTCTCCCGTATCTCGGCCTGAACTCATGTCTGAACGTGTTTCCGTCTTCCTACTCCGCTTGCTTTGCCCTTTTTCTCATACAGGTCCGATTGGCTTCGACCACTCTCACAATCCACAGGCTGAAGGACCTGGTCCATTCCAAGATCGTCGAGGCGGTGACACTCGAGCCCAGGTCGATCAAAGCACGATGGACGAGCGTGCGCAGAAGGAAAAACCTTGTCGGACCTTGTTTGTTAGGAACGTTAATGTGCGTCTCAGAACAACTGTCAATGTACAAGCGCCTTGAGTAATTGAAGCTAACGGTACCCGGACACTTCCCGCAACCATTCAGTACGAGGCGAACGCCGATGAGCTAAAAGACCGATTCGCCAGCTTTGGGGACGTCAAGACAATGTACGACAAGATCAACGACCGCGGCATGTTGTTTGTGACCTTTGTGAGCCGCGAGAGTTACATTCCTTATGTTTGTAGTTGAAATCTGACTGGAAACACCCACCGCAGTTCGATCTCAAGGTCGCCGAGACCGCCAAAGAGGCCATGCACGGGTTCCGGGTTGGTACTCGCGATGTGAGTTATGCCTCCGGCCGCATGTCGAGAAATTCGAGCTGCGGGCTGACCATCATTTTTTTTCAGATCGACGTTCATTATAGTTTGCCTCGAGAGCAGGAAACGCAAGGGCAATGTGACCGAGATAAGAATCAGGTATGTCGAAGTGCTTTGGCTCTTGACCCCTAACAGCCACTGACCGTTATCCCCATTTCACCAACAGGGGACCCTGATGCTCCGCCTCCAAAGTGGTAGAAATATAATGTCCGATCAAATACGCCAAGTCTTCTCCGAGTTCGGAGAGATCAAGTCGATTAGGAATGCTGGTTCACCGGACCGGAAGATCCTGGAGTACTTTGACTCTAGAGGTGCGGTCTTAGCGTTCGACTCCATGCAAAATCGTCCGTTCCAGGATTCGGTTCTTGACCTCCAATTAATCTGGGACGATCCACCTTCCAAACATGGGTGAGTGGGTGGTTTTGTCTATATCTGGAGGATCAGCTGACTGATGCTTACCTTGTTCTAGGCGAGGTCCCGGAGCTGGTCCAGCAGTCCGAGGACGCCGAGATGGTCGCGGTGGAGCGGGTCACTCCGGAGAAGACCAAAGAAGAGATCCAGGGAGGCGATTCGGTGACGATCGGGCACGCAGTCCCGAGCGCACGTATGGTAGGGGTGAGTCGTGTCCTGCAAAACGTGTGTTTGACCTGTAGCTGACTGTAACGTTTACGTACCACTCTAGCTCCTGCCATCGGAGGACCGCATGCACCTTCATTCAAGCTGGACGACGCAAAGAAAGTGCAGGACGTGAGTGCTTGAAATCTAGCAAGCCTCTTCCTGGTCACGTACTGACTAGATCTACCATGCAGCTACTCGCATCTCTCGCCAATGGAGGCGTCGTGAACTCGTCTGCACCCCCACCTAAGCCTTATGTCACTCCAGGAGGGATGCCGCCACCGATTCCGAATTTCGAGCAACGTCCCTTGCCCGGTAATATCGATTATAGTAGACCACCACCGCCAACGTTCCCTACCGTGCAACCAGTCAACCCGTATGGCCCACCAGCAGCTGCGATCAATCATTTCCCACCACCGTCAGTCTCCACATACGGTCAAGCACAGAATACGCCGTACCCTCCCTCAAACATGGCCTACCCTCCTGCAAGACAAGGTCCGCCTCCAGATGTTCTCCCTTCTGGCTCATACAATCCGCACTTCAGCAGCTCAGCAGCTCCGTCAAACCCCTATGGAGGTCCTCCACCAGCTGCTGCCGCACCGGCACCCAACTATGCACCTCCCGCCGGGCCAGGTCTCACACCAAATGTGGTTGCGATGTTGCAGAATCAGCAGCAGAACCGACAACCTCCTCCGAATCCGTACACCTCAACATCAGCTCAATATCTTTCTCCTCCGCCTTCCTTTAGTATGAATCCAGCGCCGCAAGCTCCTGCTGGCCAGACGCATAGTCAGACAGGAGAGCAAACGCAAGCGATGACGCAGCTGCTTGCCCTGCTGGTCAATCAGCAGCAGAAAAGATAGCAGTCACGGTTTGGTGGGGTTGGGATCCTCCCACATAACGTGAGAAATGGGCAAAGAGAGACAGTCAACGAAGAAACTATACTATTATCATCATTGAGCTGTCAAGATTGGCATTTCACTTTGTTACATGTATTCCGTCTTCCTGAACTGGACTGCCACTACATCTCAGATACTTCCCTCTAACTCAAGCCAGATTGAGCTATTTCAGAAATTCTCTTTCATCGGTCTGGCCAAAGACAATTGGTGGCGTAATCAGCCTCCGCAATCTGAAGACCGGAAGCATGTTAAATCGAAGGAAACAAGTACTCACCGTAAATCCATTTCCTGGGTCCAAACGGATGGGTGCTGGTTATGCAAATAAAGATAGGCCTTTCCAATTTCGTTGGGATCCAGACGGGTACCTTCTTCTTTGGTTTCACCAACCATTCCTCGGACTCGTTCAGTATCTGTGAGATTACCGAGAAGATGTGAGATGGTCAGTCAAGAAGGGGCAGGGCGAGTGAAGCGTAAGCATGATTGCGGGAACTTACCGATCAAGCCATCAATGATGGTATGAGCGACGTGGACGCCTTTGGGATGAAATTCTCGAGCAAGAGACTGTGTCAACAGGGATTAGCAAAGATGAAAGAATTGGTGAGCCAAATCCAAATGAGCTTCTATCTTGCGCGTTCTCTCTCACCTGGGCCAGACTACGAGTAGCCGCCTTCCCCGCTGCCATAGCCGCAAAATTCGCTCCTCCTCGAATCGACATCGTCGCTCCTGTAAAAATCAAAGTCCCATGGGCACCCTTCGGCAACTGCTTTAAAAATTGTTGAGCGAACTCAAAAGCTCCCAGAACGCCTCCTTCGAGCGTATCTCTGAGGTCTTGCGTCGTTTTGTCGAGGAAAGACCCAGGAGCGAATTTGCCACCTCCGGCGTTATAGATCGCGACTTCAACGTATGAGCCTGGCCAGGCGTTCTTGACGTCCGTGAAAGCGTTGGTTAGGGAGGCTGGATTCGTAGAGTCGGTAGGGATGGCCAGAACCCGATCGCTCGAGGAAGAAGGAAGACAGGCGAGTGTGCTGTCGAGCGTACCCCGAGATCGAGAGAGCAAGGCGAGGTTGTGGGAGGGGAAGAAGGCCTTGCTATTTGTCGAAATATTGAGAACATGGGGAGATGTGCGAAAATTCAGTATTCTCTCCTTCGACTGGTGCATCAATATGGGAGGACTCTAAGCTCACGCGATACCTGCCCCAGTGCCAGGGCCAGCCTTAAACATTGGGAGAAGCAACAGATACGCATAGTCAGCATAACACTTCGTACCTGGTACAGATGAAAAGAAAAGCAAAGGTTTGGGTTCGCGACTCACTCCCAAAACCATCGCCACTTTTCGAGCGGTAGTAGATGACGCCATTCTAAACACTTATAGCTTGTTGCGAATCTTTTTGCGAATAATTTGTGAGTTGACGAGCTGAGGTACCAACTTTTGCTATGTCGAGTCAACGTGGTGAGTGGTTGATCGATGAACGTGTGGTTGTTCTTGCTCGCCTGCTACCATCAGATATCAGGAGAATCAGGTCAGACTATATCATTATAAACACGATGCGTCAACAAAGTATTTGGATCACTGGACTAGAGAGTCTACGCATTGAAGAGAGTGAAAGAGATTTCGGAGCATTGGGGTCAGCTTACTGAATTTACCGAGGACACGAATCGATTGGGCTCGGCCAGACCTGACTGGGGCCGATGACCGACGCCGAGGCTGACAAGCACACCAGCGGATGGATGCCCCCATGATTCGTCAGCTTCCCCGGTGGGGTGAGAATGAAATCACGTGACTAGGGGGCCAGGCTCCGCGCGGATCTCCTCACTGATTGCGCCCCGAATCGGTTCCGCCGTTCTCTCTCCCTTCTCCTACTTGCCCCGTCGCGCTTCTTGTCTTGGTCCTTCTCGTCATTGTCGAAACTCAACCATATGAATGAAGCACTCACTTCGCCCTTCAGATTTGCCAGCACACTTTGATTCGCGGTTTATGCAATACCCCTGTCACCACCAAAGCTATTCCAAGAACAACAAACAAGGAACAAATACAACTAACGGCCAAAGTCAACAATTACATCTGCATCCATTCACTGTTCCTCTTCTCGTCACATTCTTGTCTTGATTTTGGTACACCAACCGAGCGGTTGATTTGTTGCAGATTTACCGAGCAGTAATCTCGTATACACATTCTAACTGATGCTTGGTGAGTGTTCATGGCTGAATCTTCCCTGATCAAGTCTACCCGCAATGGTACCATCTATCTGACCTTGTTGTTCTCCGGACCCCCCTCCCTTAACAGTCGTCGGCCTCACGGGCGGTATTGCCTCCGGCAAATCCACAGTCTCTCGTCTTCTTCGTGAGAAACACCACATTCCGATCATCGATGCGGATCTATTAGCTCGGGAAGTGATCGAGCCTGGAACAAGTGGGTACGAGGCGGTCGTGAAAGAGTTTAGTGCAGAGAGTGGGGTGGAAGCAGCAAGTGTAACGGATGTTCAAGGGAAAGAGTCGAGTGACACGCAAGATCAAAGTCAGGAAGATTACCAGCCAGGATCCCGACTGATCAAACCTGATGGAATCACACTCGACCGACAATTCATCGCCTCGGTTGTGTTCACAAATCCGGCAAAACGGCATGCACTGAATCGAATAATCCATCCACGAGTTCGGAGAGCCATGTTGGAGAGAATAGTGAAGGCTTGGCTGAGTGGAGAGAAGGTTTGCGTGGTTGATGTGCCGTTGTTGATTGAGACGGGGTTGGATAAGTTGGTGGGAAGTGTGGTTGTGGTTTATGTGTGAGTACTCAGTTGAGCGCAGGGGCGACTGGGAGGGATATTCAATTCATAATTCAACAACAAATCGATCCTGTAACTGATTGCGTCCCTGCCAAATCTTCTCCCCTCTTTCCTTGATTATATGCGCACACAGCAACGATAAACTTCAACTCTCCCGCCTTCTCTCACGGCCCTCCCCCAACCCATCTGAACCACGTCTCACTTCCTCTCAAGCGCAAGATCGCATCCGATCCCAACTGCCCCTCTCATCCAAGATCGCACATGCCGACATCGTCCTCGATAACGGTGGATCTCCAGCCGACCTCGAACACCAAGTCGATCGCATGGTTAGTAAGTGGATGCGGACACAGAGTGGTTGGAGATGGAGATTGGAGTGGCTGTTCCCTCCGCTGGGAATAGCAGCTGCTATGGGGACGTTGTTGTGGAGAGCGGCGAGGAGGTGGAGGAGGAAAGCGTGGGAGGCGAGGAAGGATGAGAAGGGGAGGTGACTGTTTTGGTGGAACGGGAAGTTAGGCCAGATAGACACGAGAAGTTGACAAGATGGAGCGAATTTGAACGTTGCGAAGGAAATCATCGGTGTATGAGTGTTTCAGCGAGAGAGCTTGTATGTGGAACCAAGTGAAGTCTGGGACGTGGGATGTCATGAAATATGATTGATAACACATGATTGTCATAACGTAAGAGAACTTCGTTCGTGATTTGACCAGTAAGACACCAGAGAGAAAAGATAATACACAGGAAATGAAAATACAACGTCGTATGGCCCTGAAACAAAAATGCATGGACGTGCGTGTACAAAAATACTAGTTAAGACTTAGCTGTGACCGACGTTCGACGTACTCTCTTGCGGCAACTTCGCCTTCCAACCTCGACTATCTTCTGCCATCTCCGTTGAGTCTTGGAAGAAATTTCAGCTCTCAATCTCACTGCTCGAGCTGACGGTACTGTTTGTGCTATTCTGTCTGACAAGTCGAGGAGCGTTGTAAGGGAGAGGAGGGTTGGCGCGCTTGAATTCTTTGCCAAGAAGCAAAGTCGAGTTACCTTCGTCTGTCAATGTTCGGAGAGACGTTGGGGAAGCCGCCGTTGCATCTAAGGACGAGGGTGTTGCTGGCAGCAGCATATGTGGTGCAGCGGTAGAAGAAGCAGAAGAGGGAGATGAGGCTGAGGCATCCGATAAGAGGGGTCGAGGTGGTGTAAGCGTACTGGACAGGAATTGGTTGAGGGTACCAGATAGGTTCGAGGAGATGTAAGAACTGGCCCGATTGGAATGTGCCTTCAAGGTGGGGTTGTTGAGGACGTCTTCGAGCTTATACATCCAGCTCGACCCTCCTCCTCCTCCGGCGTCGTCGAGGGGCTTCGAAAAGTCGTGATCGCTCTCCTGTTTCGGTAAAGTCAATCCCTGCCTCTGCACTCGCGAATCGTACTGCCTCGATTTGGGTGTCTCTGGAAATTGAAGACCTGATCCCGATTCCCTTCGAGCCGCGACTCCTGCTCCTGCTCCTGCTCCTGCTCCTTGGTTGTGATTCGATTGAGACGTCGGAGAAGCCACTGTTAATCTCGGTGATCCGTCCGATACATTCGCCGCTGCTCGATTCACTAACAAACTCAACGGTCTATACGATCTCTTTGGAGTTTCAACCGGAGGTGTGTTCTCTTCACTGCTGATTCTCCTTGCTCCAGGCGAGAGTGAGCCTGACAACCGCGCTCGCCCAGTATCATCTCTACTCTTCCCGTCGTCAAGTGAAGTACGAGAAGCAGCGGCTAGCGGTGATTGTGAAAGATGATGATATGAGTTGGTGAATGCCGGAGAAGATGCAAGTGCTGGAACAGCATCTTCAACCACGGATTGAAGTTGACCGATAAATTGACCGAAGATGCTGGGGACAGAGCGTGGAGGTGCATGACCGGTATGGTTGGTGGGAGAGGTCGATGGGTTGGGCGGAGAAGAGAAAGAGGACGATGGGGTTGTCGAAGTGGGAATGGGAGGGAGATTTATCGATGACGAAACGGGGGAGGGAGCGCGACTTGAGGACGCAGATGAGGAACTGGACTCGGGGATTTGGAGATTGATGGCATCAGACAGCTGGTGCGAGTTGGATGACGCAGGCATTTGTCTTGTTGTTGACTTTCTCGTCGATCTTGCAGGCGAGGGTGTGGTCGTCGAGTTGAAAGCCGCACGCGCAGCCACCTTCTCCCAACGTTTCTTGAGCTCGTCCAGTTCAGATTCCTCGCGTGCAAGCTTGGATTTGGTTTCTCGTACATTTGATTCCTTTTGGGCGATCAAAGAGAGTAGAGAGGCATGTCGTTCGATAATAGTGAGTGGACGAGATTTCGCACTCCTGACGTTTGGGTTCCTTTGCCGTGTGGCGATTTCGGGAGAATTCCTTTCCACCTCCACCTCCGCCTCCAACTCCCTCGCCTGGCCTTTCGCCGGAGGCCTTCCTAGGGATACTTCAGCTTCTATATCAACAAGTGTATCCACACTTTCGCGTGAGCGTCGACATTGAGTTCCACTAGACTGATCTTCGTCAATCATCTCGTCCTTATGATCGCGCCTCAAAAACTCATCACCCATGTCGCTTCTTGTTTCGATCGTTCCCGATGGTCCTTTGAAGGCTGATTTCGGTGATGAAGAGTGTGATGAGGAGACGGAAGATGATTTGAAGTGTCCTTGATACGCCGCTGAAACGAACGATTGATCCATATTGATTCGGCCGTTGGTCTCCTTTCGTTCGATTGTTAATTTCTCCTGTGAAGGTGGCTAATCCCGGACGATCACAAGCCGATCTTCAACTCGTCGGAAAGCTGGAAGAGATCGGCTAGTTACAAGATGTCGATTGAAGTATCTATGATTGCTCTCTAGGATGTCATTTGCAAGATCATGTCATGTTATCCCATCTTAACCTGAGCTTTCTATCTGCCTATCCCAAGGAACCCTGAAGAGAAGTTGTTGATGTTCAGGGCAGTCCTCGTTCCCTGTTGTTGCCTTTCTCTCCCCCCCTCCCCCCCCTTTTACTGTACCGGCTTAGAAACCCC
>JANGFI010001709.1:0-25756 GCA_025758705.1 Goffeauzyma gilvescens
CCCCCCCTCCCCTCCCCTTCTATTACGAGGTCCCGCCCACAGGAGAATTGGGGCTATTTCAATGCCATCTACTTCAGCGTTGTCACGATGCTCACCATCGGCTTCGGAGATCTATACCCCACGACCGTCGCCACCAAAGTCCTTCTTCTACCCTTCGCGATCCTCACAATTTCACAACTCGGAAATCAAGTTTCGATGATCGTCACCTACTTTTCGGATCGCGATAAAAGTCGGCGGGCGAGATGGAAAAGTCAGTATGAGACAATGGTGAGAGAGCAGGAGAAAAATAGGAATCCAAATGCGACATTGAAAGAGGAAATGAAGTTGGTGCAGTATCTCGCCAAGCACGAGCAGATGACGGTTAGTGAACGTTCACTTCTTTACTTCTTCCTTTTTGGTCGATATGATGTGGTCTGACAAAGCTGAATGGGAACATTCCTTGCTGCTTGACCCCCCTTACCCCCCCCCCTTATGTAGAATGAACTATACGGACTCGCCTTGTCTTTCGCAAACCTGATCATCTTCTGGTCGGTCGGTGCTGCCGTTTTCCAAAAAATCGAGCGCTGGAGCTATGGTACCGCATTCTACTTCAACATCGTCTTCGGTTTGACCATTGGGTTTGGAGATGTCTCACCTATCACACCGGGTGGTAGAGTCTTCTTCGTTCTCTACAGTTTGGCTTCGGTGCCTCTTATCGCTGCCTTTGCGGTCCAATCCGCTACAGGAGTCCTGAGCGAGTTCACAAATTGGCGACACAAGAAGAAGAATGAAGAAAGAAGCAATGTGTATGACAGTAGTGCGTTTCGGGCACACCGAGATTATATCCTTCAACATCGAAAGACTTGGACGAGATTAATGGCAGAGCGGACGTCTACGAGGGACTCGGATGAAACACAGGCACCGATCTCGAATGAGCGGGAAATGATCGAAGAACAAACGCATCTCGTTAACGAGGCCATTCATCAAGCTCTTAAATTAGAAGCTATCAGTCGACAACTACTGGTTCAAGCCTTACCGAAGGGATCGCTGTCACAACTGTTGTTGATTGCCGATCGTAATGTACAACTAAGGGATGTTGATTCCGTCGGAGGTGATGCTCAGAAGCTCGAAAATCTTTGGCAGGAAGAGATTGATCCACATGAGAACGAGAGAAGACAGGAGAACAACGATCCCAATCTGGATACGATTCGTCGATACCGAGAAACTTTTGCCAGATTCCTCGTCGCAGGCACACGCCTCAAGAAGCTGGACGGCGAGGAAGTATATCGCTTCGAACGCCGGCCTAGTGAACCAGAACACGAGGACACAAGTAGCCTCTCGTCGGACCCTGCTGTTGCGGACGTCGCTGCTGAGGCGGAGGAGGAGGCAAAAGAGACTGGTGTAGAGGAGAAGATGTCTCATCGAGAGAAAATGCAGGAGCGACGTCGACTAGCAGCAGCAATGATGAAGGCGGAAATAGAAAGAAAAAAGAAAGAGCAAGAGGAAGAAGATGCTCAACCAAGAGAAGGGGATTCTGAAGAGGTATAGACCGGTCTTACAATGTATGTGATATAGCAAATTAGGTATCTCGTGCGCTTAGGCGATTGCAAGTGCAACGCAGGAATCGGTGGGATCATGATATTTCATTTCGTAACACGTGAGAGCTACATTGGCGTCCATGATGGCTTCATGAGTTGAGATGGGAGAAAATAATTGTTTGCTTCAGATGCTCGAAAAGGGATTGAAAATGAGCTGACACCGCTTCAAAGGCCCGGCGAGTGCAGAATACTGCCATTTATGGGTCGTTACTTCTACCTTGACTCCCAACACCAGACAGTCGAATAGTTTACCTTGCAAGTCATGATTATGTTTCCTCGCTCAACGGTGTTTACTGATCAAGTGCCTTGAAGGGTATCTGATGGATGCGATTGTTCTAGGCACTTTTTAAAGGAGGGAATCGAGTAAAAAGTGACCCATTAGACATAGTCAAACGGGGGCGCGCGCTCTCCACTCTGGTGTTCATACTTGACCGGACCACGGAGGCTATGAGCCCTGCATTACCAGCTTGCCATCTTGATTCGGTACAGGAGCAAGGCCAGCTGCAGCTGACGCGTAAGAAGCCATTTCAGCCTCCGTCGGCACTGGACCGGGTAGCATATTGTTGGTCATACTCGAAGGTGTAGCAGCTGCAGAATCGGAATCGCCATTCACTGAAAGATTGGCGATTGGCGGTGTCGAGATATCGTCATTGTGTGATTTGATGCGTTTAAAACTCTTCGGCGGCCCTTCTGCAGCTGCTATGCCGTTCTCATGTGATGGCACTGCCTTCACTGCGGTGGATCCATTGGACGCTCTTCGCTTCTTTGTCCCAGCTGATTCGCTATCAGAGCGAAGCTGAGGTGGGAGTTGACTCCTCTTAAGTGGTCTGACCGCGACACCCATACTCGGCTGGTCGTACTGATTCCAAGACTGAACGATTCTCGTGAATTGAGCAACCGGGAACGACAAATCGAGTTGTGCTCGAGGTCCATTCTGCGGCTTCGACTTGACGATATCGAGCCCGATGAAGAACGTGGTGGTCCACACCTTGGAAACATCTTCCTTGCCCTCAAACTCTTCCGCCGTGCGAACGTCATCTGTTGGTGCATTCCCGGCAGCGGCTTCCCTGACTTCATCCTCACCAAGGCAATAATGAACCTTGGATAGTGGTTTAATTAAAGGATGTGCGTAGTTGATGATCGGTGAATTCTCCTCCAACATCACGATCAATCGTCTCAGCTTCGATTCAACCGTTCCTGCCCATAGATGCATCCGATCCTCGGCGTCACTTGACGCAATAACTGTCAAGTACCACTTGTACCGACTGAAGAAATCTGCTTCCTCGAATAGTTCCTTCCAGTCGTGACTCTCGGATTTTAATATCCTATCTGTCACCTCGTAACCTCTCTGAAACTCTCTCTGCATCACCTTGAAGGTCGATTGGGAGACGTTGTGGGTCGCACACATTGACGGATAGGCCGGGGTCAGAATCGGCATGATGTGCTGTCGATCGGCCGGGTAGATCTGGGGATTCCACTCCTTAAAAGTGAGCGAGGCAGTGATGCCTGAACGGGAAGCGAAGTTACGTAGCATGGCAGGGTTGGGCCAGTTCCAACGAAGAAGGATTACGAAAAAGTGTCGAACGAGCATGGATGGTAAGGCGGTAGGGTAAAGTTGGCAGACTCGAGCGACGAGGATGGCCCATTGTACACCACCGAGGAAGCCGAGAGTGTTTGAGTAGATCCCACGACGTTTCGCCCACAGTTTGATCACCCGCAGCGTGTCTCTGAATGTCTCCACATTCGGTACGAGCTGCAGCATGGCATCGGTCACTCGACTTCCGTTCAAACTTCGGGCATTGACTTCATCGGCACCTCGAAGAACGGAATCGTCGGTGAGATCCAGATCAGAGGGCACCTTGTCCCTTTGGATCGTTGCAAATCCAAAATCGATATCGATCCCTGATATCACTGCCTTGATAATGGGAACGTATGCTTCTGTGACCGGCTGTTCAACGTAAGCCAAAATTCATCCATCAGGTAGTTAGCCAATCATCCGTTTGAGCTCAAAAGAGTCTTTCAAGTGGGTCGTCTCAGGCACATCGTCGGGTGAAAGGCAAAGCACACATCGGAAGGGTTTTACGCACCGTCATCTCAGTACACTCTGGCCACTCCTTCAACATGTCCGCAAATCTGCCGAAAAAATCATCTCTCGTACATCTTTTGGGACATACGATCAAGGTATCGATATCCGAATTCGGACCATGTACACCCAACCGATATGAACCAAAAGTATAAATTTTTCCTCCCGATTGTTCCGCCTGTTCTGCTGATACTCCCGCAGCAAGATAAGTCTCTTTGACGAAATTTCTAACTAACATCTGGATTCTTCCTAGCACCTTTTCTCGCAGCTTGCTCTCTTTCTCCGTCTCGAACGCGTTCATCGCGCGAAGTTGCGCCATGAGCGTAGCAGTCGTGATTTCATCCTCGGGTTTGGGTGGCTCCGAGCTGAGAGGGCCGGTGATCCCTCTTCTTGGGTCATCGGTGGACATGATGGGGTCGACTGTTGAATATATGGTGTGTTGGGGATGAAGGAATTGAGTTGAAGGAAGATGAGGGAGCTCTGATCAATCAGATAGTCCGACAAAGGGTACCGACGTCGTGGTCGTGAAGGGTCTAGCAGAGTGACTGAGCGAAACAGGCTACTTTCTTCTTCCAATTCTAAGGCCAGAGAGAGCTCTGAGTAGGTACTGCGCTCTGTGACTCTATGTTACGCCCGGGGTCGAAGGGGACGCACGGTTCTAGGATGCTTCCTCGATAACCTCTTTTCCACGACAGGCGACAGATTCTGGGCTAATCGAATATCGGTGTGGGTGTGGTAAACGACAATTTATATCAGTGCTCACGCTGATAGTACGATGTAAAGTTGTTGAGGCTGTATTGAGGTGACGACAATGATAAATAAAAGATCATATAGGTAGGTGTATGCCTGTTTCACCAATCGCGTCTCAGATGGATTTGACCGAATGAACACTGGAACAACCCTCCTTCCCCCCTTCCCTAACCCCTTTCAAAGCTTTGGTTGGAAGCTGTGGAACCCCCCCCCCCCCCGTCTTCCTCCCTTTCTCTCTTTCTTGGCGCGACCTACCTTGACCGCGGCTACTTGGGCGCACCTGATAATGATAATTGCGCCCAGTTGTCCCTTAGTGATAAAGGAATGACGCGTCAATGGTCAGCCTAAATGCCGACAGACGGGACTATCAGTCCACGAATCCCAATCCTCGGAAAGTGACGAGATTCATGGTATGGATATACATTTGCTTTGGAAATACAACAAGTCAGCTACTGGTACCCCTCGTATAGTCAATCACAACCTCCTCATCCGAATCCGAATCACAAAGCTCCTGTCTCTGCCTCCGCCTCTGCTCCCCTCTCGGATCTACACCTTCCACCGCTTGCCCAGAATCAACATCCCAATCACTGCCACCGCCCCACATACAGCCGAAACAGCATAACTGAATCGAAAACACTCAGGCCCACGACAATCGAAATGAATCTTCTTGTTCTTGTTCCTGTTGTCCGTGTTCGGGTTTGGGTTCTGTTGCGCAGCGATGTACTCCGATAGAAACGCATAGAGGTATGAGAATAAGGTAGATCCCATGGCGGAAAAGTAGGATAACATTCCCCAGGAGAGTCCGAAGTGTGCTGGCCCGTAGTGACGAGAGGCGATCGCCGGTCTATCCATTAACAAGGAAAGATCATTCAAATTAAACAAGTCAGTCTGAAGAAGGCGAGAGAGACACCCCAACACATAACCAAGAGATAAACTCACGTTAGCGTAAACAGAGCACCATACATTGCCCCAATACCAATACTCAGAACCCAGAGACTTTCCTCAGTCTTCATCCCCCACATCGCAAATAGATAAACAGCCGTACAGATCATCAGACATACAGCCGTAAGAGTTGCTCGACCGACTCTGGCCTTATTGGAATGAGGTGGCGAAACAATTGGGGAGAGGTAATCGGCCACCAGGCCTGTGAGGAGACGGGCAGCGGTGGATGAGATTGAGAGGTATAGAATATGCTTTGAGCGGAGTTCTAGTGGTGAAGTGCCCTCGGCCGCCATAGTGTCGGCGATTTCTGAAAAAGAAGCCGAGGTATTTGAGAGAAGATACGATAGTGAGGGAACCCCAGTGGAGTTGGCGAGAAGCGAGGTCAACACCGCACCAATGCTGGAGAGCGTCATTTCGGGTGGTCCAATAGCCAGGACGATAATGAAACCATAGGCCCAGAACCCGGGATCGCGTAACAATTTCTTGACATTCCAATGATGATGTTCGGGTGGGTATACATCCATCCCTGCCAACCGTCCATCTTCAGACGATGTATCTCTTTGACCAATTCCTCCGCCTTCATCAACCTGTACGAAATCCTTTTGAGCTTCTTCTTCTTCTTCGCGTGCGGCAGAATAAAGAGCCTCCGGTCCACCAAAGAGAAGCGGAGTATGTTCTGACGGGTTAAGGAGATGTTCCGGATCATCTGGGTATGATGCGTGTCTTCTAAGAACAGGAAAACGCGGTAAGGGTGAGATGGTGGAAACGGACGATAAGGGGCGACTTTCGGACTCTGGAAGTTGAGGAGGGTGGTCGTGTGCTGCAGGGCTGAGCGTTTCAGGTGAATCGACATAAAATCCTTCATCTGCTAAAATCTTTTGTCTCTCCAACTCGTCATCGCTGTGATCCGATGGAACGACATTCATGAACAATGACGCCCAAAGGTTGATCGCGGGTACCAAAATTCCAAGTGCTCTTAAGAATTTGACCGAGTTCAACTCCAAGGCGAGGTCGGTCTTGGCGATCTGAACCAACCAGGAAGACGAGGGTCCATCGATTTGACCTCCCTGTGAGACCAACTTGATGGCTTCTTGAAATATTCCCAGCCTTCCTAGACTACTCAACGCGAGAGAGCTAAGACCGATACAGCTCAGTGGGAGACTCAGCGCCAGGGTCGGGTATCTGGGAAATGAAAGCGAAGCGGTCGTTAAGGCAGAGAAGTAGCTCCCCACACCAGCGGCACCTATCAGGGCATAGATTATGCTCAGAGTGGCGGAAAGTAGGGGTAGATTAAGACCACTAGGCTCGGTGGGGTCGATGAGAAAGGGAAGGAGTGTCGGTCGTGAGAGAATGAGAGCGAAGAGTTGGTAGCCGATGAATGCGAGGATAGCTGAGACCAAAGAGGCACTGGTGGAAGGGAAGACACGGAATTCATTTGGACCACACGGATCATGGGACAACGTAAGAGGAAACAATTAGTTTCTCGCAGTTCGTTCCCCAAACGCGTGATCATCTGATACGGGCACTCGCGAATCCTGATGTCCTCGTTAAAATCCCGTTTATCACTGTGTCCCAGCGACATCAACAGAGAAATCGCAGCAAGTGATTCTAGACTCACAATCTCGGACCTTTCAAATCACACATCCTTCCCATCGGTGCCGCCATCAAATACGTCCCCAGCACCCCGCCTACAACGATACTCTGACCTTGACTAAGGTTAAACCCGACCTGTTTAATGATGACGGGCCCATACTGCGGCCACGCGTACACGCCATTCGCGGTCAATCCGTTGAAGAAGATGGATATGCAGGTTAATGTCGTCAGGATCGGAAGAGGGTATTTTCCGGTGTGAAGGCATGTATGGACGAGTCGGATGTAGAATGGGCGATTGGGTTTGAGGTGAGAAGGAGGTCGAAGAGCGAGAAGTGGATCAGAGGGGCGGGCGTAAGCTAGAGCTGGTTGTATCAAGGAGGTATTGCAGTCATTTGCAGGGTCATATCGAGTGGTATCGGATGTTTGATAAGGAGCCTCCTCGTGTGCGTGATTGGGAAAATGCAGCGACGACGGCATGGCAGAAGCCATGATGAACAGCACCCACCAGGAGTAGTTTAGTGGAATTCGAGGTCCAGTTCTAACTCAACATTCGATGTTTCGTGGTAGGGTACTCCTTGTCGCCAAGTTATCTTACACCAAAGCTTTTCGCCACACATTGGATGTATTGTTGGTGTTCCCAAACCAAGTACATGTACAAGCTAGACATTGAACGATATGGAAGGGAGGGATCGCCCCGTTGTTGTTTCCAGTCGCCCACTCAAGGGGGATGCGTGGCTGCGCGATGGCCTAGCCGGTCAACGGTGAATCACATCATCCCGCGGTGATCTTGCACGTGACTTAAACCAGGATGTCGTCAGCCAATCCATTTTACGTCATCGGCAGAAATGGAGCCATTCTAACCCCGGAGCTTCACGTGAAAGATCGAATCCTTTCTGCCTGCCAATTTTTCGCAAAATTAAAATTCTTACGGGTCAGAGGGGGACGGGTTTTGGAAAGCGAAAGCGAAAGCGAAAGAGCCACTCTTGCATCAGTCGGCTCGCTTGGATTAGGTTAGTGCACTCCACCCTTTCCCTCCCTGGACCTGGAGAAATTTTTGTCAAGCAGCCAAGCCCTCAAACCAAAGGGCAGGACGGGACAATTTGGATGGCAGCCCACTTCAATCTTGTCGCCCCTCCCGGGGCTCACACACGCAAACGTTCACCCGCTGAGACCCCTTACGATCTCTCATTATGGAATGATATATCATCGACTACAAGTTCATTTGTACTTCTCTGGTTCTTCGTGGTAAGATATGCCTCTTTCCTTTTTAATCTTCTTTCTCAATCTCTTCCCAATCCCCTTTACCTCACCCAAACACCACATTAAACTTAATCAAAATGGGTAAATCCAGCATCAAGAAGGTCGTCGAGGCCGTTGAGGCCGTCGCACCGGCTGCCGTTGTCAAGGCTGTCAAGGGTGACAAGCCTGCCAAGGCTGTGAGTTACGTCGCTCTTTTTGGTTTCAATGTCCCTACTTTCTCCTCGCAGTCTTTGCAGCAATTTCCGTCCATCCATATTATCCACTTCCACGAGCTTTTCAAGATTTGTTCAGCGTTCTGACTCCTTTATCTCTTCTCCCACTATCATTCTTCTACTTTCCTCGACCTCGTTTTCTCCCCTTTCGCAGGACAAGAAGTCTAAGAAGTCCAAGAAGGAGCCTACCCCGGAGCCCGAGTCTGAGTCTTCTGAGTCCGAGGAGTCTTCCGACGACGAGGAGTCTTCTGAGTCCAGCTCTGACGAGGAGGAGGAGAAGAAGGTCGAGGCCCCTGCCGCCGCCACCGAGAAGAAGGAGGACGTAAGTGCTCAGAATCTTTTGAATCTTTTTTTGCTTCTTTGGTTCCCATCTTGTGCTTTAGTCTGTTTCTTCCGAATGGTTTCAGTTCTTCACATTTCATCCCCTCCCATCAACAATGCCTGCACTTTGTTTTTCCCATTCTTTCTGGTTCGCTACAATCCTCTATTTCCTTCTGTCTTGCGTCTTTCCTGCATATCCGTCAAACGATTGCCTGACCATTTCACTTCGCCCCTCCCCCTGATTCCATGATCGTTTTCTTTATCTTTGCCAACGCATCGATTCCGAAAACGTGTTGGCCTCGTCCGCACCTCCGATCAAACCCTCCAATCATCCTTTCCCCTTGCCGCCTCCCACGCTCCCCATTGTTACCGCTTGCCCTCGTTGCGGCCGTTCGTCACCTCATCCTCCCAGTCGAGCTCGTCGGAAGTTGAGTCTAGCTCAGAGGACAGCAGCGATTCTGACTCTGATTCGGATGAGGAGCCGAGCAAGGCTCAGCAGGTGAAAAAGACTGAGACCGCGAAGAAGGCTGAGAAGGAGGACAGCAGCAGTGATGAGGTGAGCGGGGATCTGCTGAAGCTAGGATGAGAACGGCAAGCCGCTGGGGATTTCAAGTGTTGTTGTTATCATTTTTGGCTCTCTTTTTTTTCTGCTTTCCCTGCTTCAAGTTGTGTGCATTCTATTTCTCTCAGACGAACAGTTTGACTGACTATATTCCTCTTTCTTTTCTCCCAACAGTCCAGCTCTGAGGACGAGTCCTCTTCCGGAGAGGAGTCCAGCTCTGAGGATGAGGAGGAGAAGCCCGCCGCTGCTGCCACCAACAAGCGAAAGGCCGAGGAGGAGGTTGAGGCCCCTGCCAAGAAGGCCAAGGTTGAGGAGACCAACGGTGAAGCTTCTGGTGAGGCTGCTCCTTGCAACGTATTCGTCGGCCAGCTCTCCTGGAACGTCGACAACGACTGGCTCGGATCAGAGTTCGCCGAGTGTGGTGAAGTCGTCAGCGCCAAGGTCATGGTTGACCGAGAGACCCAGCGATCCCGAGGTTTCGGTTACGTCGAGTTCTCTACCCCTGAGGCTGCCGCTAAGGCACTCGAGCTCAACGGTAAGGAGGTTGACGGCCGACCTATCAAGGTCGACTTCGCCACCCCCCGAGCCCCCAACCCGGAGAAGCGAGCCCGAGTCTTCAACGATGAGCAGTCTGCTCCTTCCGAGACCTTGTTTGTCGGTAACCTTTCTTTCGGTGCTTCCGAGAACGGTCTTTACGAGCTCTTCGGCGAGCACGGTGACGTCCAGTCTATCCGAATCCCCACTGACCGAGAGACCGGTGCCCCCAAGGGTTTCGCCTACGTTCAGCTCAGCTCTGTCGAGAACGCCCAGAAGGCTCTCAACGCCCTCAAGGGTACCGACTACGAGGGTCGAACCCTTCGATTGGACTTCTCTGGCCCCAAGCCTGAGCGACAGGATGGTGGTGGACGAGGTGGCTTCGGTGGTGACCGAGGTGGACGAGGTGGTGGACGAGGTGGAGGACGGGGTGGTTTCGGTGGTGACCGAGGTGGACGAGATGGAGGACGAGGTGGTTTCGGTGGTGACCGAGGACGAGGTGGAGGACGAGGACGAGGTGCCCCCCGAGGTAACCCTCGATCTGGAGGATTCGCCCCTTCAGAGGGCAAGAAGATCTCTTTCGATTAAGCAGTTCGCCCCTCTCTTTTTTTCCCCCCCCAAAAGACGAACCGGTAGTCGTCGTTCATTTCCCGCTTTCCAATGTCCCACCTTCTCAACCCTAGGTTTGCCATGATATATAAGCGTTGTACCATCATCTTGTCAGTTCATTCATAGACTCGGGATGTAAATTACCTTTATCATTCGAATGGTTCTTGCACACATTCAGGATTGTCAAAATCAATACGACTTTCATTGTGCCTTCGCGTGTAAAACATCAGGTCTGGGAAGACGTCAGAGCTTGAGCCGGCACTGGTAAATGTCTTAATCTGACTGCCACGATCCCTTAAAGGTGTCTCATGCAAGAAGAGAGCCCCAAGGCTTTGCAATCCCCGATTCCTCAAGGCAAGACCTTCTCAACCGACTCTGTATACTTCAGTGCCTCCTTCAGATGATGGATATATGAGGACACTTCTCATTTGAACACCGAGCTCTGGGGCTGTCGACTCTTCCAATCGTGGTGGATCAAGCGCGCATTATTTAAGCAAAACCCTGAATTGATTCAGACTCTCTATTTTCTCTGTCAACTTCCCAGACCGACTCACCGAGCAGACCACCCGTCGTGCCAAGCCCCCAAGGTAGAAAGCGGTGCCGGCCATGTCCCAAACGTGACAGTATAGCTCGCTGGTAGATTTCTTCTCTTGGGGTTCCTGCTGTGTGCATCGCGTTAGGTGTATAAGAGGGCATAAGGGGTTGGGACGACGACCCCGGGCCTTCTCCACCTCGGCACCTCGGGACACTCCCGCCACCAACTCGGTCGCGTTCATGCCGAGGTGCCAGCCAGGAAGACTCCGCCAGTTCTAGAATTCTGTCGTCACTATGCCACCGGAAAAAACCCAGTGACGTGAGTTAGGGGATTAGTAAAGACATTTTGCAGATAACAAACCACCGGGCGGGTTCTGTTGTAGTACGTGCTAGTCGACTACGAGGGAATGGGGGTTGGACGAAAGAACCACGTATATAGTCCAGGAATCTCACCCATAGTACGTTCGGTTGTCCTTTACATACAATTCGACAAATTCACGATTGTTCTGGTAAGGTTCAGACAAAACTTTCATATTTTCAACCTTGCTGATCCCCAAAATACAACAAGCCCAAAATGACTTGGAACTTCAACCCGTACCACGCCTTCGTAGCCAATATGGCTCGGCGAAATTTTGATCGCGTGAACAAACATGACTATGATGCCATTCTGGCGGACTTGTCGCCCAACATCCACCATCGTTTCGGGGGATCTCATGCCCTGGGTGGTGAACGAACTGGCAAAGATGCAGTGGCACGATGGCTTGGACGGGTCGGTCGCCTTGGTAAAAATCTCCATATCAAAGTCACCGATGTCTGGGTCTCAGGTTGGCCATGGGACACGACTGTTATCGTGCGTTGGGACTCTTTTGACCCGAGCGTGACCGTGGGCGACGGCTCGACTTACATGAACCATGGCGTTCATGTCATCCAAACGACCTGGGGAAAAGTGTACGATATCGACGCGAATGAAGATTCTCAGAGGGTCGCAGAGAATCTGAAGAGTCAGCTGGCGGCAGGTTTGGAAGAAGCTGGTGCCGAGCCATTGACCTAAACGTGAGTCTAATCACGTGTTTTCCTTGCTCAGTCTAATGTTAATTTAATTACGTTGACAGTACTCAGACTCGTCAACATCCGCTCGCCGTTGATCCCGATCTGAAAGACATGTGTGTTTTAAATATCGCGTTGCGTCTTCTGGCAATCCATTAATTATGTTACAACCTCCCACATTCGATCTACTTGCGTCTACCACCTTTCTTCTGGACCAACTCAAACCCATCCTCGTCCACCACCGGTTCCTGTTTCGGTTTTGCCTCTACCAGCTTCGGTGCTTCTTCGTCATCGACGTCCATAGCATCTTCATCTGTCTCATAATCTTCGTCGTCGTCCTCATCGTCGTCATCGCCATCAACCGGGTTACCGTTCTCGTCTACCTCTTGCTCCGCAGCGAGTCTTCCTGCGGGTTTTTTCCCTTTGTTGGAAGAGGCTGCTTTAATGAATGCGTCGGCGATCCTAGTCTCGCCTCTGACAACCTCTTTCCAGATCTGAATGATATCCTTCGCGACCTGTTCGTCGGATCCATCATCGAGATCGAGCGTGAACTCATCTGACAACATCCCGAGCAACATATCTGCCAAATCGTCTTGATCGATGATATCCGCGACGGCCTCTTCGGACGAGCTCGCGCTGGGACCGGCTTTGGCTGTGTTGTAAGCCTCCTCAAAGTAATCCACGACCTCACTTGCCATCCATGTTTTCTTCTCAGCTGAATCAGGTCCACCGAGTTCTTCAGCAACGGCGAGACGCAGTGCAGGCCAAAGATCCATGATCGCGAGCAGACCTCGTGCGAACGTAGGGATAGGGTTCGCTTTGACTGCCGGGTCGATCTTGTTACCCGCTGCGGATGTCGTAGCAGATTCATTGGACTCGGCCGCACCGTTCTGCTTGGCTTCGAAAGCGGCTTTCATCTGTTGAGGGTCTCGGTGAAGACCACATTCGGTCTTGACCTTGCCTTGCCATCGTCCTGCTCGTTCACTGGCGTCCGAGGCGTCCTTGTCGGAAGGAGGAGCGGTGGAATGCCAGTCTCCGACAGATCGGTAGCCCTGATCGAGAAGTGCGTTGTAAGGGACACCTCTACATCAGAGCAACAATTGAAAAGATGATCGTTAGCACTGCCTTCCCCCCCCCTTTTATTTCCGAATTAGGAAAACAGCTTGGCCACTCACTCTTTGTCAATGTACTCCTTGACTTCCTTGAACGACCAGTTAATAAGAGGGTTAACCTTGAGCAAACCCGTTGAATCCACCTCAATCACGGGCAGATCCGCTCGATCAGCTCCCTGACTCCTTCTTCTTCCCGTAATGACGGCTTTCACGCCCAATTCCTGGTAAGCTCTCTGAGCGGGCTCGACTTTGACGAGATAATCGTATGTGTCTTCGTCGGACTCCCAGAGCTTGGCACCGTACTTGGCTTCGAATTCAGAAGTAGTGGTGACTCCCTGAGGTCGGTAAACGTGGAGATCGACGAGATAGGTCTCTTCACACGTCTTGGCGAGCTGGAGAGTCTCTTGGAAGTGGTAGAGGGTGTCCAAGAAGATCTGCAGATGAGGTAAAATAGGCCGAGATCCGAGAGATGAAGGAAGGTAAAGATTCAGTAGCTGCTACTCTATTGAGAGTCTTCCTTTCGACCCGTACGTTCCATTCGATACAGGAAATACGAGATCTCACCAAAGGGACCATATGTATGTTGTTCCTCGCCTGAGAGATCTTGGAGATCATATCCAGAGCGGCACATCCCGTCAAACCAAAAGCAGTGGTCTGAAACAGTCCTTGAACATTGTCAATAGCCCACTCGATGATCTCTTGAGGAGTCTTATCGGCGAGCTCGGCATTGAATTGCTGGATTTGAGCGGGGGTGAATTGGATTTGGGAAGACATGATTGCGCGTCTAGTCGTAGTGTGTGGATGGCTGGATTTTGATAAAGGGCAGTGTCTATCTGTCCTTCCGCAGGTTTCGTTGGGAATTAGTGAAAGGCGGATCAAACTTATCCGAGTCCTATACAAGTTGTAGGCAAACCCAAACCTTGCGAACCTCCCATGACTCTGCATCATCCGAGTTGTCATTCCTGATCCCATCGTTTGCTTACCAAACAGCACCAAAAATTCCCGAAAACCCAGTCCTGGTGCCCTCCCCCCGCGCCCCCACCCTCCACTTGACGGGTCTAACCCGGCAAGAAAGACGTGCTTCGTCGCCACGCCCCCTGTTCTCCCTCCGGTTTTCTGTTTTCACGTGTCACAATCGGCAAAAAGCAGACAAGGGGTGGCGCGAGCATTCAGCCATTCTCGAGGTTGACAGCGACGTTCTCCACCGAGCAGAGGCAATATCAGAAAGACTGACTGTTCCAAAGATGAGCAGGTGCCTTGCGCTATTGAGCAGTTAGTTTTCACGCAATACTAGCAAGCAGGGAACAGCCGGTGGAAACTTGAATCTCTTTCGTTGGATCTCTGATGGGAACACATCATCGAGAAAAGGTCGAAATGGTCCTGAGGAGTAAGATGCAGAGGTTCGACTTCGAACAATGGTTGGGCTATCGAGCAAATCAGCGGACTTGGCAGATCATAAAAGGAAAAGGCATTTATTAGAGATGTTAAGTGTCTTAGATAGAGAGAGAAGCGTGTCGTGGATCAATCGGCATTGTATCACAGAAAAACTAGAGTATCTCAGCCAAACAAACTTTCTCTGGTCCTGTCCTATCGTGCAAATTTACCATCTCATACAATTCTTTTGTTCCTCTTCCCCTTGAAGGGACCGTTCCCTTCAAGCGATCTCTATGATCAAATTCGTTGCTCATACGGTCCTACCTCGTGAGGCGCTGCATGATTGGTGCCGAGACCAATGCTCATTTCGCATTCAACCTGCTCAGCCAACTCATTAGGCTTCCGCGAAAGGAACTCCTTGTGGATTCTGCTGATGTAACTGACTCCAGCCACCGCTCCACAGTCTGCATCCGCCTCAACAGTTGGGCTTCCATCCAAGTCAACAGTCTCCTCAGCAGGCGACTCCTTAGAGTGAAAGTCGCTGGTCAGCATTACAGGTCGTTCTAGTCACGCTTCTCAGGCTGATCTATAGTCATACAGATCCAAAGGGAATCAGTACTCACATGCAGGGTAGTTTCTTTGAATTCTACCTGAAACAACCTCTGGTAAGTCCCTTTCGCGAGGTCGATGAGTCCTTGGTATTCGGTGCTTCTCTCTGACTCCGTTTCCTTCTCCATCCAAATTCCACCGCCGACAATCAAGGCGGGAAAGAGTTGTTGTTTTCCCTCAGCCGTATCAAAGGCTTCCGGAAGCGGGACGCCATCTTGAGTCACATACTTGACAACACAAGAGTACATGAGAAGTTGATCTGTTGGCACCTGGAATTCAGATCTTTCCGAAAAGAAGTATCGGGTTATTCCTCGCAAATACTCTTGCGGTGACAACGCCTCGGTCTGAGAATCGGCATCTTGTGGGGACATGGTCAGGGTTGTGTAGTACGAGTTAGGTTGGCTGGAATTGGGAATTTTGTCTGTTGCGCTGCAAGTTGAGACTACCGCCCAATCTCAGAATCCCTATCCAAGGTCCTCCACCAAACATCTGGGCTTTATATACTATTTGCTACAGCTCCTCTCTCTCGACGAGAAGTACTGGCAAAGAGAACTTTGAGCACCGCTTTTCTTGCTACCTTGTTGAATGGGAGAGAAAAGAGGTGTTCCACGCGGTAAAGGTTCTTGGGAAGGGTACCTCCTTTGTTGTCTTCTTTTTGCTGTGCTGTTCTCCTTCCCCTTCACTCGCTGACAGGATCCTAAGGTTTCAGTCAAGGGGCCTAGTTCACTAGGTGATTTGTAATTAAACCACACCTGTGATGCTTTGGATGATTGAAAAGGGGTTAAATGGTAGGAGAAACCACCATCCAGGAAGAGCCACTGCGAAGTCGAAAGTCTGTTCTCATTCCACCCCAGATCTGCTCTCTGGCCGAGCGCTTTCAACACCAGTCCTCTCCTTTGTTCCAAGCTTACGGAAGGAGGAGACGCCTGTTACCTAATACCGCTCATATTGATCACCATATTACTCGACGTTAGCTCATGGCACCCCATCTTCAAGGGTCCGGCTCATCTATGACATCGACGCCACTGCGCAGGCTATACTGATTCAATTTATCGCCAATTTTGCATTCTGCTACTCGGTCGCGGTCCGCGTTCTTCGCACTCCTTCCCCCCCCCCCCCAAGCCGTCCCGCGGAGACGCTCCGCTGGTCGCCCGGATACTCGTCATCAAGCCGCGCCGCTTCTGTGACCTTTTGACTCTTGGCACGATCTCGTTTTGGATATCAAAGACCAGGATACAACGACACCATCAAAGGAGAAGCGAATAGTTGACTTCGACTTCGCGATAGGTATCAAGACGAGGACTTATTATCTGCAACACCATACAATACGCTAGTGTCGCTGAAAGAACCGCCAGAATCGAATAGAAAAATGGTATGTCGCCTATCCTTTGTGACAATTCTTTGGTTTCTCGAAGTTTCAGCACTCCTCTTCGT
Organism: Goffeauzyma gilvescens; assembly: GCA_025758705.1. Lineage (NCBI taxonomy): Eukaryota > Fungi > Basidiomycota > Tremellomycetes > Filobasidiales > Filobasidiaceae > Goffeauzyma > Goffeauzyma gilvescens. The sequence continues at coordinate 16,554 of JANGFI010001709.1, forward strand.
TCGTTGTATCTACGCTGTTGGACATACAGAGGATGCGTAATGACAGATTGGGAAGAATCCTTCAATCATGGGAAAGATAGCTGCCAAACGAGCGAAAAAAAACCTAGATGGAGGAAGGGAGCTGGAGCTCAAGAGGAGTCAAGGACACTGACATCCGGAGGAAAGATGAGAGGGTCTCGGTCTCGGTGGTGTATGGCGCAGGATCTGTTCAATCCCGTTTTCAATTGGTGCTGACACGGTTCTCATTCCCTGCTGATCTTACTTGAATCTCAATCTTTGCCCACTTCTTTCTTCACCTCCCGTAGTCCAATACCGTCGACATCCCCGTCACCGTGAAAGACGCGATCAGGAAATTTCGATTTCGATCCAACAAAGTCTCCCAAGATGTCGCTCTGGTCATCAAGACCGACAAGGTAAAACTGGAGATGATGGTCGAGGAAGAGATCGAGGGAAGTGTAGAGGAGATCGCAGAGGAGTTGCCCGAGAATGGACCAAGGTTCGTTGTCTTGTCGCATCCGTTGGTGAGTGCCCATGCAGCTTCTCTACCTCAGTGTCCTGTTTTGAGGAAGTGGGCTTGGAAAACAAGTCATTCGTCACCAACGGCAGTTGTAGAGAATGCAGAAAAAGTTTACGACCTTGGGGCTTCAATGAAGTGGAGGACTACCTGGTCGAAGTCATCGCTAACAATTCTTTCTCTCTCCTCTTTCTCAATTTTGCCAACAATCCATTTCCAGACGCACAAAGACGGCCGTCTCTCGTCCCCTCTTGTCTTAATCAACTGGATCCCCCCAAACTCACCTCCCGACCTCCTCATGCTGCATACCTCGAGTCTGCAACCTTTCCAGAGCATTGCAGAGTGCAGTAAAGTACTTGATGTGAGAGATGGCGCTGAAGGTTTGACAAAGGAGTGGGTGGATAAGATGTTGATGGCTTAAAGAGCACGAGGAATCAGAAACGGTGTTTACACAGATGACGAGCTCGGGATGGTATCAGGGTGCAAAAGGTGCGAAAATTGGGTTTGGGGATTGACTTGGGACCGAGGGTTTCCGTTGTAACGCGTGGTTTGGCACGGCCTTTGATACTATTTGGTAATTCCAGATTTATGTGAGCCGTAATGCTGTTGTGCACTTCATCCATAAGTTGGCTTGTCACGGAGGGAACAAGTCGTTCACGCTGTCCTCTTGACATCGGTCGCTCACAGGTGCACAATCAGCGAAATGGTCGCGGAGTGGCATGTGTCCGTGCTAGGGATATGAAACAGAATCTCTCAGACTGGTACATTTTTATTTTTTAGACATCCCCTAATTTTCCTTCTAATCGTCCTTTGTTTTACCCCTCATTGAATCAGCCCATACCGCACTCGCCGTCCTTCTCATCGCTCCTACACCCACTCGACCAGATCCTGGACTCGCGCTCCCGCTCGTACTCCTTGAGCTGGCTGCCACAACACTGACTCCTCCAGCGGGCTGTGTCTCTAAACTGTTTCGTCCTCCTGTGAGACCCGAAGAATCCGTGTTGCTCGACGAAGGTGTATATAGTGCATCGCTCGTGAACCGCTTTTTGGGTGGGGGCGGCCGTGGAATATTCTGGGTTTGGTAGATTTCGAGAGCATTGGCAGAAGTCGTTGAATCTCTGTATGGTCGGTCTGGCGTGGCGCCTAGGCCGGCTCCACCTCCGGCTACTGGACTGGGCATCGATCCTGCGAAATAGCTACCAGTACTCGCATGATCTTCTCCTGGCTGCGGTGTTGGCCCTCCCCACGGGCTATATGCCTGAGCTTGATGAGAGAACAAACCAGGACTAGGCAAAGGACTGCCTCTGATCGGTGTTCTTGGCGCGATGAGACCTTCATTGTTCAATCGTGCTCGACGACGGGAGGCACCCCCACGGAGACGTGGGAGAACAGAGAGGAGGGGTGAGAGAATGGTTTTAACCAGAGAATCATGCTGGATGGAGGAAGACGAGGACGAGTGGTGACCGTTGAAGTTTTTGGAGCCTGGAATCATGGGCGCGGAAAGATCGATCGTATTGCCACCGGAGGGTGTTGGAGGCGCCGATCCTGGAACTGTGGTTTCGACGGAAAAGAAAGGAGAGAAAAGACAAACGCCGGTGGAGATTGTTGTCAGCATCTTGAATCCAGAAGGGAAGCGAAATGGAAGCGGAGGGGAAAATTGAATATGGGAACGAGTGGGGGTACGATGGGAAATCTTCGAGAAGAACAAGGAGAGTCAAGACAAAAGACGAGAAGAAGGCACTCACTCAATGACGGCAGTACGTTATCATTGGCACTCAAGCTCAAGAACAAGAACAACGGCACCATCCAGACGCAGATTGCGAAAAAAGCAGCAACATCCATAAAACTAGGTGCTGCGACTGACGTAGCCGACCCTCTACTACCTCTAGAGTTGGAGTTATTAAACCTCGTCGAAGCCCTGCTTCTTCTCTTAGCCTCTTGTGCTTTCTCCGCGAAATGGAAGAACCAGATGAAGTGGTCGGCGACGACCATGCAGCAGGAGAGCAAGAACGTGGGAGAGGTGAGGGAGATGAATGGCCAACTTGGGGTGAAGTTTCGTAAGTAGAGCAAATGGGCAGCGATACCGAATATGGTGGGGAGAAGCGGAAGGGAGTCGGCGAAGTAAAGGAGGACTTGGAGAACGATGACGAACTGATGGAGCCGGTGGACGAATTATGGGTATGCAGAGGAGAATGGAGATTGAATTTGGATCAGCTTAGATATAGATTCGGCGAATTATGGAAGCAATCGTGAGTGGTGTAGGGGTACAAATTCCTTCGACGAGATTAACCCAGATGAGGAGGTACTCACGTAAATCGCTCGGACCCCAATTATTTTCGCCATCTTTGAATGTTCCTCTATCAATTCTGCCAACCATAATAATCCTGAAGCTGTAATAAGAAAAATAAGAGGCAGGTGAAGAGAGGAGAAGTACATCGAGTAAGAGTCAGTAGCTTGTACAGCTTGACTTGGCAAGCATAAGCTGGAACAAACGACGAAATTAAGCGCCTGGGTATGTGAAGGGTGGTTTCTTCCAGCTTTGATTGATTCGGAACAGGCATTATCCGTCAAAAGATGATGGATTCACTCACCCAGACTCAGCGTCACGAACAAGAACCCCGCAATCGCCCCGACATATGAGAGAAGGTGTAAGATGGAAATCATCGTGTGAGAAGTCGGGATATTCAATTTCTTGTCTAGTTCGTGGTGAAGTGAGCTCAGTCAAAAAGGGCTTGTTCCGAACTGTTGAGTGGGAAGAGACAGTGCTATTGATCCCGTCCAGATTCTGTCGAGGCTTTATTATTCAGTAGAAGAGCGTTTTATTGCGGCGCCTGTCGAAAGAAGAAGGGAGGATTCTGCAAGAGAATCTCCCAGGTGAGTGACAGCGAAACGATCGGGAGGTCCAGTCGTGGGTCTTAAACAGGTTGGCGATAAAGCACAAAGCAATGGAGTGGAGCCGAACCCTCGTTTTGGTCTCTGCCCTTGTTGCCCGAGTTGAGGCGGCCTTCCTTTTTGGGTCGAGAAGTGAGAAGGAGAAGATGATGGAGATATAGGTTGGGAACTTGCCTTCAATCCATTGTAGCTGCTGCCTGGTTTGTCCTAATGATTGGCTCTTACTTAACGTGATCATGACGTTTGAAATACGTCGATGATGTCTTACATCTTGCATCACTTTGGGTCGAGGGGGTTCCGAGTCTGATCCACGCGTCAGTCTCCCAGTGACAAGCCAACTGGGCCGCGCACTGCGATAACCCCCATTTCTCGCGTTCACGTACCTAATCTCGGGTTGTAGCGGCCAACGCCCCCCCCCCATGCACGCTGAGAAGGACATCTAGGTATATTATCATCTCCGTCAGCGGACACCCTTCCCTTCCCTTTCTGTCACCATCGTCATCCAATGCATCCCATCGATATCATCCGTTGGGCCTTGGGAAAACCCGGCGACAACCCCAAACGACGATATACTCCAGTCTCATGCAGGTGTCACCGTGTCAATCACCACCGGAGGAACAAAATGGACGTCAAGTTAAGGGGAACCTCGAGACGAATTCCCTAGAGATGATCGCTGGGAAAGAACGGATTCCATCATTTCAACAGACACATCGGTTTCAACCCGTATTGTGCTCAAGATCCCCAGTTTTCGTACAACTAGAAGAAAATCCCCTTTCGACAAATAAACCGCACTTCGCCAAACGTACTCTCAGCTTCACCCCCTCAGTCCACCATGTCCAACCTCGAGAAATCTCTCTTCCAACTCAAATTCACTGCCAAATCGCTCCAAAGGCAGGCCAAGAAGGCGAGCAAGGATGAAACCAACGAGAAGGCCAAGTTAAAGAAGGTGAGTTGCGTTCTTCTCGCGAAGGAGTCCAATCAAAGCTCTCAGAGAAGCTTGTGATAGCCGAATCGATTATCCAGGATGACTGGTATCCGATAGATCTCTTTCAATCAGGCTGATTTTTCCATCATACTCCCTTACTTCCCCCGCTTGCCTTTTTGTCTTTGTCCTGCCTTTCACCCACACTCCCCCTTTCAGGCCCTCCAACAAGGCAACGTCGAAGGAGCTCAGATCTATGCGTCCAACGCGATCCGAAAAAAGACCGAGTCCTTAAATCTACTTCGTCTATCCTCTCGTATCGATGCCGTAGCCTCTCGGGTGGAAACAGCCGTAACGATGCGGCAAGTGACAGGTAGCATGTCCTCTGTCGTGAAAGGGATGGACAAAGCGATGGAATCGATGAACCTGGAGCGAATCTCAGGAGTTATGGATAAATTTGAAGGTCAATTTAGTGACCTGGATGTTCAAACGAACTACATGGAGAACGCAATGGGGAGTACGACGGCGACGACGACGCCACAGGATCAGGTCGATAACCTTATTAATCAGGTTGCAGATGAAGCCGGCCTCGAATTGCAGCATGAGTTGGTTAGTGGGAAAGCACCGGCAGAACGCTTGGCGACGCCTGTGCAGAAGGAGGCAGAGACGAGGACGGCGGTCGCTGTAGGGGAAGAAGATGGATCGCTCGCAGATAGGTTGAGGGCACTGAGGGTGAGTCGAAAAGAAGTCGCTTGTTACCCCCTGCCCCCCTCCCCCCCCCACGCCGTTCCTTTCCTGACACCTACACCACCTTGAGCACCTGCGTACTTGGGTGGATGCAGAGCGCTAATAAGAGAACATTCCTGTCAAATTTTCTCACTTCGCAGCCTGTTTCATAATGTGGGGGATTGCGATGGAGAATCTCGATGGATCGTATGGAGATATAGTGTTGTATGTCAGTTCTCCGCTCTGCATGGATACGTGGTCCCCTGAATCGGAATAAAGATAGATATATTCGATATGGGTGGGGTTCAGAGAGGTGTGTTTGTAATATCATATCTGCCGCCGCGTTGTGGGTAAGACGGCTCACAGTCTCGGCACCAGTTTACCAGGAACTTTTCAGAAAAGGAAAAGGTGTATAGTGAATACAAGATATACAGCGGGAATCCCTCCGCCTTGTGTTGTACTTGCTCATTCGCTCCGCGCCTCTCCTCACACAAGCCTTTTGCTTCCTCCGACTCCATCGTCCCAAATGGAACCAATCCTGTCCACGTCTACATTCCCATTCACGATCCCCATTCCCGATTTCTTCTCGCTCCGACCATGGAAGAATGGCAGTCTAAACATAGCGAATTGTTCCTCGAGGGATCCTGCCTTCGGTGCTGAAGGTGCAGATGCAGATACAGCGGACTCAGTGGCCTGCTTGATAGACTCGAACACTGCACCAGTCTTGTTCTGAATATCGGTGATCGCAGTAGTCGGACCCGATGTGCTCGTGATGATCGGAGAAGAGGAAGTGGACGCGAGTCGGTCGTACGTGCTACTCTTTTGAAGAGCCTTCTTCTCTGATTCCTCCTCCTCGATCGTCTTCAAACCCGCACGCTCAGAAGCAGGTGGGAGGAGGTCTTGGATATCGGCAAAGTCATCTTGCTTGACCGCATGAATGGAGTACCAATACACTCCAATAGTAAAAGCGACTATAGCTCCACCGGTAGCGATGTTTCGAGCGAGAAATGGTCTACGGGCTCTTTGGAGAGAGGGAGAGGTTCCCTGGAGTGCGCACAAGTAGGGATCTGTCAGCTCAACCCGGTAAATCTGTGGTGTATAGTTAAAGCGGCACGGTGTGTCTCCTAGAAACTCACGTATCCGGAAGGGTGATAGGAAGCTTGCGCTTTTGTACGCGATGCTGAGGTAGACATCTTGGAAGTATGACAACGTTGCGATTGTCAAAGAGAAAGCAGGCGGTCTATCTTGCCAGGCAGTCAGCTTTGAACTCTACACTGATCGTTTTGAAGACTGTGCTAGAAAGTGGATCGTCGATCTCAAAGCATCGGGCACAGTATCGGACACAGCATCATAAGCCTGTCAGTTTGGTCTGAGAGTCTTGCTGAGAATGCTCGGCTTAACTTTTGGACAGTTCGATCGTCACAGCAATTGGCTGTGGGCGGGGCGGGGGACGCGCGCGCGGACAGTGCCGGACACACCGCGGAAGAACACTTTTAAACTGTATTTCCGGTAACGCTCTTGAATCCCCATTCTCCGCCTCATGCTTAGTGCTCGCCTTGCTTTTGGTAACGGAGGTAGTTGAGCTGCGTGTGTAAGATGCGTGAAGAAAGAATGCGTATAATCAAAGGCAGCTGCCGAATAATCGACGTGGCTTAAACAACAGGTTCATGACCATGACCAACAATCAGTCTAGCACATGAATCATGATCCCTGATCCGAGCCAGCCAGCCTCAATGACCATGCAGCAACCGAAAAGTAGAAGGTGGCGTGTCTACAAAGCTAAATTGGATTATTAATTTATGCCTTGAGGGCGAACTTTCGGAGGGGGAAGTGGATCTCCTTCTTGTGTGCCTTCTCCGTCTTCTGGGCGAGCTCGTGCTTGGAGAGCTTTCGTCGGATGGCTCTGCAGGGTTGGGAACGCGATTGCAAGTAGATGATGATAGCAGGGAATAGAAAAAGAGATTGTTTGATTGGGATTTGTCAGTTGAGATGTCCCGAAAGAGAAAGTATGCGATCAGGAGAAAACAAAAGGATGCTAGGACTAACCGGGTCTTCTTGTATCGGAGGTCAAGGGGCATGAACTTGGTGTTCTTGCTCTTGTACATCTCTCGGACGTTCTGCCTCTGCTTGTGGGACACAACGGTCAAGACCTTGGCGATGGACTTTCGGGTAGAGTTGATCTTGGTAATCTTGGAAGCGGATCCACCAGCGATCTTCTGGACTCGGAGAGACGCAAGCTCGGTCTTGAGCTCGTGGAGCTGCTCGAGCAGAGCAGTCTTGCTCCTGTGAAGGTGAAGAGGGGAAGAGTGAGGTTGGTCAGTAGATCGTCCTTTTGCACAATTTCTTGCACAATTGAAAACGGATTTTCCAGTCATTGTTGCCCAACGTCGACTCCAATATCTCCAACCCGTTCTCATTGGCCGTCCCCTTCATTCAATCATCGCGGAGTGCAAATTGACATCGCTGCACGAGATCGCTTTCCACATTCCCGTCTGGCAGAATCCATTGCCCTTTCCTCCCCCCGATCAACAAATGGAAACCAGTCCATCTTCGTAATGATGCTTGCCAGCGATGAAGACTTTCTTGTGGACATGGCGAGGCTGTCGGGTGTCTTCAATATGCGAAGTTGCTCCGGCGCTCCTTTCCGATTGAGGGGAGTTCCCTCTACCACCACTTGACACATCCTGCACCAATCCCTCGTAACACCTCATTCGTGCCCTCCTTTCTAGATTATCCTAATTTCACACTATTCGATTCCTTTTAATCAATTATCCGTCTCCCATCGCTGATCCACCGGTGTCCCTTGCAAATTACCACAGTTGCCGTCTTCCTGGCCAGAAAGAAAACGCTCCGCAGAACCGTATCACGGCTGAAAATTGAATACCCACTTAGACTGGAGCTCGAAAGCCCTGACTTTTCCGTTGCTAGACATCCTTTTTCGGTTTCTTGAAGTCTGTTTTGGGTTCAATGGGTTGGGTATGCCACAGATCAGGAAAGGATGAGGTGGTAGGTGAGGTTGCAGGTGATCGAGCGGGAGAGGTCGAAGAGAAAGGAGGGAGATGTGACGAAGATTAAAGGAATAGAGGTGGTTATTTCAACGTCGAAGAAAAGCAAAGTAGTTGATATTGTCGAAGTGTTTTCGACAGGGCAAAATCGGTTTGGTAGGCAGTTGAGTTCGTGTGCACAGAAGTTTGCGAGTACCAGAAAAACCAATCAATTCCAATGTGAAGGACCGATTATCATCCGACAAGACGAATGTGCGAAAGCGAGATGTTTATGTTATTGACGGTATCCGGTTAGAAAAAGATTTCGTGGTCGTGGGCGGTTTCGAGGGGTTCAATAATTCATTCCGGACAGGAGCAGTATTTTTCGATTTGACCGAGGTTGGTGTTCAGCGATCCGGATGAAATTCAATCCGATGACCCAGTTTCAAGTATCGTCCATCCCATTCCAATCGTATCCACCCCATTTTCCAATCGAATCCAACAAATATCCAACATATCGGTAAATAATTGAGATTTGCAGCGGCCGTCAAAGTTAATATGTTGATTCGAGAGTCGATCAAGGCAAAGTCGTAAATAGTACAGAGAAACAAATAGAATAATGATATGCACGGTCAGCATCCTGAATAGAATAGAACAACTTGACTTGCAGAAAAGGATAGCAATAGCAACAAGGTACTCACGGAGCTTGAAGAAAGATGAAAATCGACGCGGGTGTTCAAAATCAAAAGAAAGATCTTTTCTGTCAGACTTGGTTTATTACCTTATCTTAACGATATCTGCCTATTTTCTTCAGGTCCAACATCCACACCCACAGACGTTACTAGGGGGAGAGGATCATTCAAACACACACCGACGTCGACACCTTCCCGCACCACCCTGCCCAGCACCTACCCTCTCTCCCTTCCCTCTCCTTCCTGCCGAGTGCTGCGACACCACTCCCATACACGAACATCTCCCCTAACCTGCCAGTCACTACCACTACCACTACCAGCAACCCCAACACCCCACGCTCACCCCCACGACGCGGGTGAGTCGTCCTACTAAAGTTTCTCGCCGCCCCTGCGACCATCGCTCCTTCCTCCCCCCCCCCCCCCAACCCCCTCCCCCCCCCCCCCCCCCCCGCCGACGGAGGGCAACCCGGCTC
>JANGFI010001710.1:0-25823 GCA_025758705.1 Goffeauzyma gilvescens
CCCCGCGCAGAAGGAAGGAAACAGTAAGCAGAGGGGAAACAGGCAAAAGTCGCCACCAGAGATTAATTAACGAGAGTGAGCGAAGGGGGTGGGGGGAATTCACGTGATCGTTGCCCCGATTGGGAGCCCACGGACTCCCATCTCACAGAGAAGATGGATTACGTAGCCGTCGTGTCATCGCGGATCCGGGGAGTGGCTGGCGTGGCAAAGACCTAGCAAGAACCAGAAAATAATGGGGGGGGAAAGGAGCGAGTGGCGAGCTTATGGCAAGGGAGGGAGGGAGGGAGGGAGGGAGGGGTAAGGGGGTGGGGTTGGATGGATTGATTGATTGCATTTGCGCGCGGTAGCTCCGATAACCAGCAAGGCATTAACTGAAGATACAATACCAGCGAGAGGAAAAAAGACAGAAAAATATAGTCGCCACCATAGAATTACAAAAGGACTTTGAAGCTAAGCCCCCTAAAAAAAGCCACAAAAGAGATAACTACTGAAGGTATCCAACTTTTTTTGGCATTTTATCACCTCCACCACCACCGTGTTCCTATCCATTCATTTTGGAACAGAGATCATCGTATATCCTTTGCATATCGATTTGCACCTTGCACCTACCCATATCCAGCCAGTCAGCCAGCACGCACACCATGTCATCTTCCAACCAGAACAACCTGTTCCGCCCAATCGGAGACATCGCCTCCGCGACCAACGCTCTCCCTGACGACATTGAAGCGATCGACCAGGAGAAGCTCGTTAAATCCGCTTCTAAGAATGTCGATCATAAGGGAGAGAGCACAGAGGGTCAGGCGGAAGGGTTCGAGAGAGGTGATGGTGATGATAGAGAGGTTCAACAGATTGAAAGTCTGTGTATGGAGTGTGGCAAGAATGTGAGTATTTGTTGGGACCGCGTGCAAGCGAAGAGGAAAGAGGGGATGAAGAGCACAATAATTGACTGACTGATTCTCCTGCGTTCTCTTTCTTTCTGTATTTCCTTTTTTTTTTTCTTTTTTTTCTTTTTTTTTCTTCCATTTTACCGCATCATCTATCGCCGACTTCTGTCCGACTTTTGATTCATCATTCGTTATCCTCCTTTTTGTTGTTGTCTCATCTCTCCGGGAATGAATGTCTTTTAATGGCACCTCCAGGGAATGACCCGAATGCTGTTGACAGTCATCCCCTACTTCCGAGAAGTGATCATCATGTCTTTCCGATGTGAGCACTGCGGCAACAGCAACACCGAGATCCAATCTGCCGGTGAGATTCAGCCCAAAGGCTGCATTCACACTGTGCACGTTCTCGATGCCGCGGACCTCGACCGACAACTCGTGAAATCAGCGACTGCGACCGTGACTATTCCGGAATTACAGTTGACTATCCCTGCTAGCCGAGGACAATTGACCACGATCGAAGGCTTGGTCTCTGATACGGCCCGGGATTTGGCAATGGATCAACCTGTTCGAAAGATTATGGACCCGGAAAACCACGATAAGATTCAAGTCATCATCGACCGTCTTAACGAGTGTTTGCACAACGATCAGTCAACGGCCGACGGCGCAGAGAAAGGAGACACGAATAAGAATAACACCTTCAAGCCATTCACCGTCGTTATCGATGATCCTGCGGGAAATAGTTTCATTCAGTTCCTTGGAACGACCGGAGATGTGAAATGGTCAATGAGGGTATACAACCGAACTAGGGAGCAGAATGTCCAACTCGGTCTCGTCTCCGAAGATCAAGAAGCCCGACCTGCCCCGGCGTCTGTTCCCGGGTCGACATTAGCTGCTCCTGCCTCCACGGACCCAGCCAGTCTCATGAACAGATCAGACGGCACCGTCGTCCCCGAAGAAGTCTATGCATTCCCCGGAACCTGTTCATCATGTGGGCATAACATCGATACCCTGATGCAAAAAGTGAATATCCCGCATTTCAAGGATATAATCATCATGTCCACGAATTGCGATCACTGTGGATACAGAGATAATGAGGTTAAGAGTGGTGGAGCAATTGCAGAGAAGGGGAAGAGGATCGTGCTCAAGGTGGAAGACGAGGAAGATTTGAGTCGGGATATCTTGAAGGTGCGTTTAATTCGATTCGCCCCGTTTTTCCGTTCGGTATCTCCATTCTGTCAATCTGATTAGTTGAACTGACCTCTTCGTGAACACTTTTTGCATTGTCTTTTACCCTACTCCCTTTTATCATATTCACATTCGCTATCTCAATCGCCACTCACTGCTAAACCTGTGTAGTCCGAGACATGTGGTCTCGAGATCCCCGAAATCGATCTCGTTCTTCAACCCGGTACCCTCGGTGGACGATTCACCACCCTCGAAGGCATGTTAAACCAGATCTACGACGAGCTCTCCACCAAAGTCTTCCGTTCTGGTGACTCAATGATCAAAGTCAAATCGGGCGAACTTGGCGAATTTGAGAAATTCTTAGGCGATCTCAAGAGCGTTATGAACGTCGAAAAACCATTCACACTCATCTTGGACGATCCGGCAAACAACTCTTATCTACAAAACCTTTTCGCGCCCGATGACGACCCGAATATGACGATTACTAACTATGAGAGAAACCATGAACAGAATGACGATCTGGGGATTAACGACATGGTGTTGACCGGTTACGAGAATGAGCACCCGGAAGAAAGCAAGGCCGAGAAGACCGAGAACAAGGCTGAGAAAACTGAGACCGAGACCAAGGCTTAAGGGACGTAAAGCCCAACCTCAACCTTCTCTTTTTCCTCTCTTTGACCTTCTTCCTTTTTGATGTATTCTTTTTATTTTCACTTAGTCTGTCCACATTTAGACGAGTAGCCCATAATTCCCTACGACAGGGAAACCCAAAATTAAATACATATGAATGACACAAAAATCGCCCAGGCAGCCTATATAGAAACCCAAAATACGTGACCAAACCAAGAAACCCCCCGAAACTAACACCAAACACGAGACAAGAAATATGACAAAAATCAACATAGCCACCGTCATCAATTCGGTCTACGCGTCTCTTCTCATCTACTGCAAAGCCTCAACAGCAACCCCGGCTTGCCATCGTCCAAACCTTCTGACTCTCTCGAGAATAAATGGAAACGGAATGATTAGTACGAATGAGACCGGGACGAGGAGGAGGATGACGATGGATGAGACGAGGACGATAGCCGCCTTGGTTAGAACAAGGTAGCACAGACACTGGTAGGAGATTGGGTCGGAGAACTGGCGGAATGACGGTGAGAAGGAAGGAGGAGTAGAGGGGGGGGGGGGTAAGCAAGACTGACTTAATTTGGATAGGACAACATGGACGTTGCCATGACTACCGGAAGGGAGGAAAACAAAAAGAAAAACAAGGTGGTCAATCAATCACTCACCATCGACCAAGCGTTCGTACCAAATCTATTTTCCCAGACGACCTCTGCCGTCTCCCCGCCTCTGTGTTGTTCGACCAACAACGGTCTTGCGTATCCATCTGAGCCCTCAATCAGTTTCACTCGTCTAAAAATGGGAAAATAGACCGGTTTAGGTATTTCGGATCGAAGTGGCGAATGGAAGAAGACTTGCATCGCGAGTTCGAGTCGACAGGCTGAGCGTGAGAGAAGGAGAAGAAGGAACCAGATGAGTGCGCCGATGGGAAGGGTGATGAGAAGGATGGTGCCGGTGAGGGTACCGGCGACGAGTATTGGCCAGAGAAGAACAGTCTGGATGGAGCAAAGGGATATATCCGGGAATTGTTAGCAATGTGTCAACGCTCTGGGGATTCTTTCTGTATTGATCCCCGATACACATATCCGTTCTTTGATATAGAACGGACCTGGGGAGAAAAAGGGTGTAACAACTCACGAATGGGAAATTGAGAAACACCAAGTGGAACAAAGCCTTCCAATGAGCCGCACTGATCAACGGTCTCCAATATCTTATCGCCCAATGTCTCTTCCTCGGCCTTGTGACGACAATCGCCTCGCCTTCAGGAGTATTGACGACTCTCATTGTGGTGTTAGCATGTGGTGGTGATGTTCCGTGAGATGATGACCCAGGGATGACTCCAGATTGAGAATTAGCACGAAGCATGTTCCTCCAATTGGATGGTCGAACTCGGGTCGGAACCATGGGTTCATCTTGATAGTCTCCTGATGTTGGAAAAACGATACCGGTAATACTGATTTCGCCTTTGGAGGTGATTGAGACGGAACGGTTCGATCGGGTGCCAGGTGAACGAGGTCCAGGTGATCGAGGTCCGTGGCTGGGGGAAAGCAAAGGTGTTCTTTCATCCATCGTCACCGTTGCTCGTCTCCCAACACTTCCACCGTGTCCAATATCAGAATTCAACCTGTCTAATCGAGGGTACGAGTTCCCGCTCGGTCGAAGATGAGTATGAGTACCATCACTTCCGTTCAGATTGCCATTGCCATTGCCATTAACATCCCTCGTCCGACCTCCCAATGACTCCCCAGATCGATGATCCGCATCACTCGATCGACGCCTTCTGCCCTGAGAAAACATGGCGGATGTCGTCGAGGCTCGTTGGCGACGTCCATCAGGTTGGGCGGAACGGAGGATTGAGAAATTGCCGGCGCCGATTCCGGTTGAATCGCTAGGGGAAGGACTAGATGAAGGTGAATGATGCGGAGCGACATGATGGCGAGTGGCGCTCGAGTTCGTCGCAGAGATATCGATGACCTCGATTCCAAGAGCATTCGTATCTCGGTATATCACAGTTTCGCCCATGTTCGAGATGATTGGTAGTGGTTGGTGGTTGGTTGTCGGGTGATTGTGACCCGAATCGTGCTAAGTATCGCAAAAAAAAGAAATTTACTTTTGATCTGCGGAAAGGCGATCAGCCAAAAACGCTGATATCTCCCGCTCGCTTCTAGGGGGGTTTGATAGGGCGGACACGACCGGACCTGTGCCAAAATGAAAGGGTATTTTAGAGAAGTAGGTGAGCAAAGAAATATGGTTAAATCGTGAAAGGATCTCTTCCTTCCTTGTACATCGATTGACCACTACCCTACCGATAGACACCACTTTAATTCTAACCCAAGTTACTTCCCTATCCCATTGATGGGTCGGCATGTACGTCGGTTGCAAACGTCAGCTGGCGTGGGAATGAATCCTCATTGCGCGCCCTCCTTGCACCTCCCGCCCGCAGCCGGCGATTGCAGCCTTGCCCCCCGCAGTCCCCGCTCCTCCTTCCCTCTTCCCCCTAGAAATTCAACCGAATCCTATTTTACTCCCAAAAAGTCAGCTCAAAAGTCAGTTCTCTCGGCCAAATGCGAGGCGGGAAGTGCGGGAACGAGTGGGTCTCGTCGTTGGATGAGTCCAATGGTCTGGCCAGATTGGGACCACAAAACACGCCATCCTGGTCATGTACTTAAGTTGGGCTGCATTTGTTTGAAAGGTGTTGAACAATGACTAACACGAACGAAATGTAAAGAGGCAAGGCTGGTTTGCCTTTCTCTGATTGTAATACTAGTTGAATTCAATTTTTGTCTTGATCTCATTGATATCATAATATGTCTGAGAGGTGTGGCTTTTTTCCTTCGTTTTGTTGAGTCCAATTGCTACTTGACTTCCTGCAGCTCTAAGCCTTTCTTCACCGTGTCATGAAATAAAAACTCATAGGCTCAAGGACTAAGACCTCCTTTCTTCTGGTTTTCTCATTCGTGTTGGAGACTCCACTGGAGGGTAGGTAGGTGGGTGTAGAGATGTGGTGGCCAGCAAATCGAAAAGAAAGAAGAAGGAAAGGACTACGTCAAGTTAATAGGAATGGGGGGTGATGCTAATTATACAATTTTGTTTGTGCGGGAGGGATGGCGGGACAAGGTGGGGGGGGGTGGGTCGGGGAAAGGGAGTAGTATGGGCATGATTCTCCCCTAATGAATAGGTCGACAAAAGAACTAGATTCGTTTAATCCTTCTTCTTCTCGCCGTCAGAGGGAGCGGAAGAGTCGGCGGTGGAAGCAGAGTCGGAAGAAGAAGCAGAGTCAGAGTCGGCGTTGGCAGCGTTTCGCTTCTCGTACACCTTCTGGAAGAGACCGAGGGAAGCCTGCTGGGTAGCGTCGATGGCCTCCTTGATCTGGTCAGGGGTGACATCGGCGTCACCAGCGGAACCCTTGGCGGCGACCTCTCGGAGCTCAGTAAGAAGCTTGTTGACCTTGTCAGCCTCCTCCTTGTCGAGCTGGCTCTCGAACTCCTTCATAGCCTTCTCGGTGTCAGCGGCGACGGACTCAGCCTTGTTGGACTCCTCAATGATCAATCTCCTCTGCTTGTCAGCCTCAGCGTGCTGCTCAGCGTCGGCCATCATTCGCTCAATCTCCTTGTCGGAGAGACCGGAAGAAGAAGCAATGGTCATAGACTGCTCCTTGTTGGTGGCCTTGTCGACGGCGGAAACGTGGACGATTCCATCAGCGTCAATGTCGAAAGTGATCTGAATCTGGGGAACTCCCTTAGGGACAGGAGGAAGACCAGTAAGCTGGAAGTTACCAAGGATCTTGTTGTCTCGGCAGAGTTCTCGCTCTCCCTGGTAGATCTTGACCTCGATAGCGGTCTGACCATCAGCGGCAGTGGAGAAGATCTGAGACTTCTTGGTCGGGATGGTTGTGTTTCGGTTGATGAGTCGGGTGAAGACACCACCGAGGGTCTCGATACCGAGAGAGAGAGGGGTGACATCGAGAAGCAAGATATCAGTGACGTTACCGGACAAGACACCGGCTTGGATGGAAGCACCGATGGCGACGGCCTCGTCGGGGTTGACACCCTTGGAAGGCTCTCGGCCGAAGAGACCCTTGACGGTCTCGATGACTCGGGGCATTCGGGACATACCACCGACCAAGATGACGTCGTTGATCTCGCTGGGCTTGACACCGGCGTCAGAAAGAGCCTTCTTGCATGGCTCGATGGTTCGGTCCACAAGCGGCTTGACGAGGGACTCGAACTTGGCTCGGGTCAAGGTGGTGTTGATGTGCTTGGGTCCATCGGCGGTAGCGGTGATGTAAGGCAAAGAGATGTCAGTCTGGGAAGTAGACGACAACTCGATCTTGGCTCGCTCAGCGGCCTCTCGGATTCGCTGGATAGCCATTCGGTCCTTCTGCAAGTCGATGCCGTCAGACTTCTTGAACTCGTTAACGATGTGGTTGACGAGAACGATATCGAAATCTTCACCACCCAAGTGAGTGTCACCGTTGGTCGACTTGACCTCGAACACACCCTTCTGCATCTCCAAAATGGAGACATCGAAAGTTCCACCTCCGAGATCGTACACAGCGATCACGGCAGAGTCAGTCTTATCGAGACCGTAAGCGAGGGCGGCGGCGGTGGGCTCGTTGATGACTCGAAGGACGTCGAGACCGGCGATGGAACCAGCGTCCTTGGTAGCCTGTCGCTGAGAATCGTTGAAGTAGGCAGGGACAGTGATAACGGCGTGCTTGACGGGCTTACCGAGGTAAGCAGAAGCAGTGTCCTTCATCTTACCAACGACAAAGGCACCGATCTGGGCGGGAGAGTAGGGCTTGCCCTGAGCCTCAACCCAAGCATCACCGTTGCTGTGGGGGATGATCTTGAAAGGGACGTTGTGGAGATCCTTCTGGACCTCGGCATCCTTGAACTTTCGTCCAATCAATCGCTTGGTGGCGAACAAGGTGTTCTCGGGGTTGACAACAGCCTGTCGCTTGGCGGGCTGACCGACAAGTCGCTCGCCGTCCTTGGTGAATGCGACAACGGAGGGAGTAGTTCGACCACCCTCAGCGTTCTCAATAACTCGAGGGGTCTGGCCCTCCATCACGGAGACACACGAGTTGGTTGTACCCAAATCGATACCGATGACGGGGCCCGACACCTTGGAGTTCATCGATCGGGAGAGAAGGGGGGAGGCGGTTCGCTGTGGCGCAGGAAAAAGGTGATAGGGGATCACATAACAAGGGACGAGGAAGTAGATATTAGCAATTCACTCAAACTTATTGAGGCCAAGCCAGGCCAAAACTCACAGCCACGTTGCGCAAAGGCGCAGATCGGGTCGAAGCCCGGAGAGATCGAGCGACAGAGAACATTATGATTGCTGTTGCAAGAAAATGAAACAGATAACGATGTTTCTAGATGTGGCGGTGCGTTGAAGTCGCAAATATATCCACCAAAATCACTTTTTAACTAGGAATTATTGATACGGGAACGGATCGGAGATGATCGGGAGTGCAGCAGTCGTTTTTCTTGATGTCAGGCAGAGGCGGTGGGAACGGTCGGCCACCAAAGGGTAGGGAATGGGTTGTTTGACAAGGCTATCCTATTATCTCTCGTTGGCATGTACGACTGAATGATGGGAATGGTACCGGGTGGCGAAGGTTTGTCGTCGTCGTGGTCATTCGACTGAGACCAAACGGGATGGAGAATGTGACTAGAATGGCCATCGATGGTCTCGACTCATCCCTCGGGTTGGCTTTGGGTCTCCCACCCGATCGAAGGAAAAAGCCGGAGAGGTCAGGGGCGGGCGGGCGGGCGGGCGGAGGATAGAGAGGGTGAAGGGGCAGCACTGCTCGACCGTGGGAGGGGGAAGGGGCGAAAGCTGGATGGGTCAACGGTCACGTGCCCTGCTGGTCCGCGTCACACGCGGAAAACTCAGCGCAGGGCGGGGGACCGCGGGCGGATCCATCCATCTCGAAAATTCGACCACTCCCCTCGAAGAATGAAGAAGAATGGAAAACGGAACGGAAGGGAACGACAAGTCGACGGATGGAAAAAAACATGCCAGATGGGTGAGTTAAAAGGACATCTTTCACGGAGATTACAGTTGGTAATGTCCGTGTTTTTCTCAGACAGCCGGTCGCGCAAAATGACGAAAGCTGGGAAGGGAGCGGCGGACAAGTGTCAAATAAGCCCGGACACTCTTCCAATCCGCGTTTCTTCACGGTTGGGTCAAAGGTCAATGTATAAAATGTGTATTTGACATTAGTTGATTCGATACATGAACTGGCTTATGCAAGATTTATAAAATGGTAATGAAGATCTTATGGGAACTAGAAACAAAATAGCCAAACAAGCCTCACTATCGCTCGCTTGCCCCTTCTCAGAAGGAACAAGACCCACATCTCGCGCTCTGTGTCGCCTCGCTTACAACCGTGCTCGTCGCCTGTTGACTCATCGTTGTCGTCACCAAGTAAACACCACCACCACTTATCGTTGTGGCAAACACCTGAGTCCCCGTCTGGACGTAGGTCTGCAAGTCCGTTTTCGACCCGTTCGTCTGCATACTTTGCCTGAGACCCGTATTGCGCATATCACATGATGAAAGAAGAGGAGATGAACAGAGTTGAGCGGGAAGTGAGCCGATGAGAGCGGTGTTAGATGCCAGCGAGAGAGATTGGAGAGTCGATGGGAATGCGGAAGAGGAAGCAACGGAGTGGAATGAGTTGGAAGCCAGGTAGAGTGTTGTGAGAGAGGATAGAGAGGTTAAATTCGCGATTTCGCCAGAGAGGCTGTTGTATGAGAAATCGATGTAGGTTAATGAAGATGGAAGAGAGGTTATGTCGACTGAGTTCAAGTTCTGGCCAGTCACACTGAGTGTCAGAAGACGATTCAATCTCTTCAAGCTCGGGAGACTTGATCCGAGCTTCGCATTCGAGCTTAGCAGGATGGAGGTCAAACCCGTTAGTGAGTCGAAGGAACGCTCAGGAAGGGAAGTGAGAGACGTCGATTGGATATCGATGTTGGTTAGGTTGGAGAGGGTGAACAGTGAAGGAGGAATAGAGCCTGTAGGCATATTGGCGTTTCCGATCAATTTGAAGGACTTTAGACCGACAAGGTGGCCGAAGGTATCGTCGAGAACCGCAGGGACGGCAGGGTAGATCATGCTTCTAAGAAACCGTGGTAACGACACAAGAGATGTTGATCAGAATACATACGCCTTGTAATGTTCGAAAGATAGATGAGGAACTCACAATCCTGTAATCCTTCCCAAGAAATCGCAATTAACACCCGACCATCCGTTACATGGCGACGCATTCGACATCCATCCCGACAGCAAGCTTGAAGACGACACATCCACTGACGCTGCCTTACCCGAGCCCGAGGATCCCATCGTCGCAGTAAACAAGTTCTGAAGTGCGCAGAACTGTAGCGCAGCACCAACTCCCGTGTTAGCCTGGTTGTTAGCGAAATCGCTGGTCGTTTTCGCTAAGAGAGGAGTGCATGAACTGCATGGGTAGCTGAGTGGCGAAGATGGAGCGGATTTCGCAAAATCATCGAGGCAAGAAGCGAGAGTATATGCTGTGATGGGTGGGGTGGCAGGGGAAGACGAGTTGGAAAAGGAAGTGGGAGCGGATCCGTGGGTAGAAGCAGAAAGAGATGTTCCATTCGCGTCGGAGGTTCCGGAAGAGGCGCTGTTGGATGACTGATGGGATTGTTGGCTGAGGAGAGAGACGGCGACGGCAACAGCTACTGCGGCCAGAATGAGGACGATGATGGCGGCGATCATCTAGTGGATATGTTCAGAAGGGGCTTGCTCGAAGTCAGAAACAAGGGACATAGACAATGAGGTCTAGGAGAAGTGAATACTCACAATCACTTTTCGCTTCTTCTGTTTCTTCTTCAGCTTCTCCTCTTCTTCCTTCGACATCGTCGTCAGCAGTATCCTCTGCGGTGCCCCCATCCCAAACATCCTCTTAATTGTCCCTACACCTCTACTAAATTTGCCAGTCTGAGTCGACTGGTATGTATAGCCACCTTTGAAGTCTCTCGTCTGAGAAAACCCGTACTCTGATTCCTTCCTAACATGTTGTCCGCCCGCGCCACGAGGGATCGACTCGAGTTCGACCAACCCGGATTGATTGGAATGTTGTTGTCTTGTTCGATGATCGATGTACTGCAATCTTTTCTGCTGGAGAAGTCCGTTTGCTCGATCCATCAGTGTCTTCCTCTTGGTTCTCTTGTCTGATAGTTGAAGAGGGTATCCGGGTCTGTTCACGTAGGGCAATTCCCCGATTCGGCGTCTCTGAAAGTTCTCATCCATGAGGTTGCTACCATCCCCCTCCGCAGGAGGCGTTCCTGAATAGAACATCCGTGAATCAGGCGAAATGCCCGTCTCGAGCTGCGATGTGTTTGGAACGACGTATTCTCGCCCACGACCTCCTCCTACCCAACTCGCATGCTTGTGACCCGGTTCGATCTCTACCCAACTCGGTGAGGGCGCATTCGCAATGTTCGTGAACCAGCCCTTTGATTTCGATTTCGCGAGGTTTCGGACAGGGGACTGTTTGTCTTTCTCTTCAGGTTGAGGTGTCGGAACCGTCAAGTGATCTTCATCCTGTTGGAGGACTCGGATTGGTCTTGCGTATGAGCTGGAAGTTCCGTTGGACGTCTCCCCAAGGTTTAACGGCGAAGGTGGCTTCTTTCGCTTCACTTTACGCTCAACAGTCGTCCACGATGATGATGGATAAGCAGAAGACATGGGGGTACCTGTGTTACTCTCACCGGTCTCACCGTGGAAAAGAGGTGAACGTGGGCGAAGGTTGGAGGCTGCCGGGGTCGGAGGGATAAATCCAGAAGTGTAGTAAGATAGTGTCGGGGAGGGGACATATCGATCCCCTGCTGGATCGTTGAATCGGCTAGCCATCTTGGAAACTAATTGGACGGGTAGAGGTGTAGGTGGTGACGATGCGATGGTATACCTCGAAATGGTGGAGAATCGCTCGATGAATCGGGATGTGCTAGTTGTTTTATTCGACTGGGGCTGCATTTCTTATGCCGAGATACGCTGGATGCGGTATAGTCGACACTGAACGTGAGGCGTACAAGTAGTACTGCCGAGATGGATGGGAGATGCAAAGGTATCGATTGAGTATGATAAAAAGCCATACGGTATCGTATGGAGATCAACCAGAGTCATGTTGAAGAATAGGCAACTACGCTGATGCGACCGTCGCTTCTTATGAGAGAAACGGAAAGTCGAAAAGGCAAGGGGAGGTTGGATCGGACAGGCCGGCGCCACGCATACGGCGTTGGGACTGACTCAGAACAAAAAAAGAAATAGAGGCTTGATTGAAACGCTCCGTCAGGTCTGGGGGACAATAAAAGGAAACTCGATGACCTTGACGATGAGACAATAGACAGCAGGAAAAGGCGATACGAGAGTAGACGTTGACGTTGACGTTGACGTTGACGTTGACGTCCACGGCGATGCCGTTTTTGCATTGTCTCCATCTCCCTCCACATCACCTCCTGCCCTATCTTCATACCTTTTCCTCCCTCCTCTGGTTATCTGGCTGGCTAGGCGCACTGAACTCAAAGGCACCATCGAAATTTCTCGATCCTTTGGCCCTGAATCATCCTCCCCAGCATACGACGTTTCATCTGTACTTCCCGACCTCGGATTCTGATCCATCGGTTAAACCCCTCGTCGGATTCTCTATTGTTCCCCTTTAGTCTCCTATCCCTCTCATCCAGGCGAAGCCACCCTTGCCCCGCCCGGCGGCGACTCGGTCGCGTTTGGCCTCGCCGAAAACAGGAGGCGGGGGAAAGATAGCACTTTGGGGCAGGAGGCGTCGCGGAAGGGGAAGTCCGCGGCAATCAATCGTTATCGGAAAGGGAGGGAGGCTTCAGGATACGGACAACGAACAAGCAACCTCAACCGCAACAGCAACTGTAACAGCAATGGCTATAAAAATGACCCAGACTCAGTCAGTGGAAACCGGGAACATCGTGCGGTCCTTGTATGTGGATCGCTTCATTTGTTCTTCTTCTGTCATCATCGGAATAACACACTGCAAAGATGACATTGTAAATCGTAGGGTACAACATGACGACACCCATGAACCCTCAAACTCCAAATCTCGAATCGCCTTCTCTCACATAATCCCCGCTACATCATTTTCTCGTTCAGAACGCCCTTCCTATTAAGGCGCATCGAGCACTAATTCCATCTATAGAGCTCAAACGAGGAACAGAAAGAAAGGATGAATGAATGAATGCAAGAAAAAAGGAGTCGTCAGTAAATGTTTCGGTGTGTTTGCCGTTTCTACATTATCCATCCGCCCATGTGACGAGAACGGAAATCGACCAATTCAATAGATCGGGATTACTCACAAATGAGGAATAATCCAATGTCAACCTTCCTTCATTCTTGATATCTCGTCTGAATAGGAGAGCCAAAAGAGAACGGTCAGCCATTGGACATGCGAAGGTGGAAGGAAAACACGGGGGGGGGGGGGAGAACCACTCACTTCCTGAATGCCTCTGTGAAGTGTTTGACCGTCACACAAGCCATGAGGAAACGGTCGAATGTGATTCCTCTTGGACCTCCCGAGTCACTGCTCTTCGGTGGAGCTGCAAAGAACCGGATGAGGGGGGCGGGGTTAGCTTGGACAATTACGAAATATCGAGTATTGATTTACACGAAACGACTCATTTTAGAGAGATCAAAGCAATGAGACTCACCATATCGTTTCTCCAATTTTCTGACCAAGTCGATTGGAAGAGGATACCCGAAACTCTGAAGTGCTTGTTCGAGCTCTTGTCGGTCGATTGTACCTGAACGATCTTTATCGAATCGATGGAAGATGGCGTGCCAATCCTATGGGGAAGGGGGGGGGGGGGGCAGAGGAAAGGTTATAATGTAGAGGATTAATTATATTTGTTACATGACAGTGGCAACGCGAACGAGAGCCAGCGACTGCCTGCTGCTAAATCGCATACTTTACTCACCTTGATATACCTATACAGTCCTTCGAATTCGACAAAATTGATATTCCCACTTCGGTCCGTATCAAAAATATTCATCAACATCTTCACACAATCCTCTCGAGGCTCTATTCTCCATCTACTATCCTTCGCAAGCAACGCCTGGACTTCTTTCGCCGAGAGTGTCCCACTGCGATCGATATCCATCGCGCTGAACATGCGCCAGAGCTCGTCATCTTGGATCGAGGCGCGACTGTTCGCTGTGTTGGTGGTGTTGGTGGATGCTCGCGAATCGGGACGTGCGTGCGTGCCCTGCGCTTGTTGAGCGTAGGGGGGAGTTCCGTAATGTGCAGGTGAGACAGATGACGGTGAATGTGCAGGTGGTGCTGGGGAATGTGGATTTATAGACGGAGGATAAGGAGAGACATGCAATGCAGAAGGGTTGGAGGATGACGCAGACGGCCGCTCTTGGACGACATATGGACGATTGGACGGCGGTGGCGCATGTTGCGGTGGAGGTGGTCTAGAAGTAGGAGGTGGAGCTGAAGGGTAGTACGGACTGGAACCACCTGGAGGTCGTGAAATCGGAGGGCCTTGTACAGGTTGGGAGTAGACAGGAGCAGAGGGCGGTGGAGGATGTGATCCTCCTCGTCCAGGACCGGGCCCGGGGCCATATTGCGAAGTCTGAGGCGGTGGTTGTGGGTATGGTTGCTGTGATGGAGGGAGATGTTGTGGGTACCCTCCGTTGTGGCTTGGAGGGTGCGCCGAGGGAGGAGGATGATAAGGTGCCGGGCTCTGGCTTCCGTAATGGCCGTTCACTGAGTCGTATGCACCAGCACCCATATAGGGATTCCCACCGGTCTGTCTCATCGCGTTCTGATATCCTCCTTGTCCTTGCCCTTGCCCTTGCCCTTGCCCTTGCCCTTGTCCTTGCGCGGCGTAACTGGTCTGGGGATACCGGGGTTGAGCCGCAGGTGGTTGCGGCGATGGTTGACGTCTCTGTCTAGGCGTAGGTGTGACCATACGAGGTGCTGATGGACGGGACTTGTCGTGAAATGCTTTATCCGCGATCGCAAATGGGGAATCAGAGGCTAGTGCGGAAGGCCGGTCGAGACCATAGAATTGAGACATGTCCTTCTGTGAGGGCGATGTTGGTCTTCTTCCCCCGTCAAAGGTTGTTCTATTCGACTGGGATTGTTATTCAGCTGTTTGATCTTTTTTTGGCTGAGTGGGGTCCTGCTATTAGAGGAAGAAGGGGTGGGGGGAAAGGAGATCGGCGAAATAGCACAGCCTCACGCGAGCGACTCCTATCAACAGTCCTATTGTTTGGTTTGTTCCGGGCGGTCACGCGGGTTTGCTTTCTCTTTTGACATGTCCTGTATTCTTGCCTGAATTTATAACTGTCGACCAGAATGTGCGTGGCTGATACCAGGATTTGGCCAAAGGACGAGGGATGTCAGGGAAGCGTCACCATCAGGTGATTGACTGCCTTGGTACAAGGGAAACCGAGATGATATCAGGAGGAGAAGGGGGGGATACATCTCCAGCCCAATCGCTGCCCCGCCCCCGGCTCCCTCCTCTCATCGGCGAGCCCCCGAGACAAAGTAAACAAATGGACCAAAACTTCACGCCGAATGGACGGCATGAATTACACGTCATTAAATCTTCTGGGTAGGGGATGTCGACGGGAGGAACCAGCAAGGAAGGGCATACGAACAGGCGGCCGACGCAGTCAGCGTCACTCACAGTTCCTCAGTCAAACTTCAAACTCACTCTTGGCGGTTTCCGTTGGTTTAGGTTTCCCCCGTTGTCTGCCCTCAAGGTGCCTCTCCACCCCCCCTCCCCCCAACTAGTCCTTCTGGTAGTAGCAATCTACCATTATCGTGTCCCCGTGTGCCGTGCCCCATGCCCCGTGCCGAAGGAGAACGTGGGGGTTCTGTCTGCGTGCACAAAGGGGCCAATCATCCTCGCCATCTTCCTCTCCCCATTTCCTTCCGCCCTGCTCCCCTTCTTCTTCCATCCCCATCTTCAGTTTGGCCCCTATCGATCCCCAATGGCGCTCGCATCCGACCACCAATCTCCCCGGTTCTCAATAAACAGCTCTGAGCTGCCTTCGGAATTACACCCAACCAAACCCACAGGAAAACAGGACATATCAAGGAGTCAATAGGATCATTCGACGCTGTCACACGACCAAAGAAATGAATTGACCAGAACCGAAGCAAACGAAAGTCACCAGAGTAAATAAAAACTTTCGCAGCAGGGAGTCACCTCCTCCCTTGGATATCATCTCCTTTGTTATACGGATCATGTCCCACCTGCAGAAGCACGTCCATGCCGCCGTCATCATCCTCGTCGCAAACCAATCCTTCTTCTTCTCGTACCTTTAATAACAAGTACACGTTGGCTTCGACTGTAAACGCCTCCTCGGACCCGATAGGGGACACAGATAATACATACACATACCCACCCGCACCAGCTACAACATCAACATCAACATCAACATCAACATCAGGACCTTCGCTGCCACGACAATTATCCAGCCGCTCTCAACAACCTCCACCACTCTCACGAAGTGCTTACTTCCGTGACGCTTCTTCCCCACATCTCTCCAGTCCAACATCGTCAAACTCAGACAGCCCGGATTGGTTCTCCACTCACCCCGACCCCGAGAATTTCTCCCACACCGTCTACGCCCCGAATCCATCTTCGGGTGACCCTCAATTTTCTCACTTCAGAACTCAGTCAGATCACCCTTTGAAACCATTCATCACTGCTCTTCTGGCATTTGCAGAACGAGCACGTGCATCTTTACCCGCACGACTCAGCCAATCCCAAGGAGGAGAGGTCGCACTGACAACCAGTTTCGACGACATTGAGTCATCAGGTGGACAAAACATCGCACTACTTCCACTGCATCACTCTCAACAAAAAAACAAAAGTGGTTTATCAGCTCGATCTGGTAAAGTATCGTGGACGACCACATCTGGCAATATGAAGTTTGGTACACTCCTTGAATTGAACTCGAACATCGAGTGGTGGGACAAATATGTCGACTATGACGGCTTGAAGAAATTGTTCCCGAGTGAACCGTTTGATCCTTCGTACCATCGAGCGAGTGGGGCACATCATGAAGCAGGAGATGTAGAGGCTTCACCACTTCTAGGAGAAGGTGCGGGAGACGAAGAGAGGCATCATGCGGCTACAGAAGAAGAATTCGCGGCCGCTTGTGATCGAGAGAGGAAAAAGGTCGAAAAGTTTTACATTCAAAAGGAAAAAGAATTGGAGGATGAATTGAATTCGCTTTTGAACGAGGTCAGGAATTTAGAGGACTACGAATTAGAGGAAATGGAAAGGATCAATGAGGTTGCGGAAGAAGATGAAGAAGACGAAGAGGACGCCGCGGACAGGCATCCTGGTCGACCTTCTCACGAATCCGACCGAGAAGATGATACACAACCTCGGCCGTCGCTTCAGTTGGGTCGCAAATCTTCGGGTTTGATTGGGCGTTTTAAAGCCGGGATGAGCTCGATCGGAGCTCACGAGCAAACTCGTGATGAAGCCGACCTTTTGGAGGCATCGATGACACCAGCGTTACAGCAACATCAGCTCGCTGTAAAGAAGAGAAGCAGGAGTCAGTCCACTCAACGCCCCAATGACATGAAATCCACTACCAGTCCAAAGGCAAAGGCAAAGACGAGACCGCCCCCCTCGACCGCAGGCCAGCTTCGATCAAAATCTTTCTCGTATGGGGAAGAAGACCCTTCACACTCAAATCACCGGATGTCGATGTCGTCCACTTCATCCTCGGCCGTTCTCCCTTTCATTCGGCGAAAGAGAGCCAACCTTGGGCTTTGGCCTATGGATATGAGTACTATGGATGAAAATCAGCTTCCTGCCGATCGTGGAGGTGAAGAAGAAGGATACACTCCATACATTTGGAGCGCAACTACCGATTATGGTAAAGTCGTTCGTATAGGCTTCAAGAAGAGAATCGCGCAGCTTTGGTTGGAAGGGAATTCTCTTCGTCAATACGTCGATTTGAACATGACAGCTTTCGAGAAGATATTGAAAAAATACGACAAGAACACCAACTCGAGTCTAAAGAAGAGGTACATCGATCAAAAAGTGATGACAAGTTATCCTTGGAGACCCGATACAAAGGCTCGTTTGGACGAATTCATGCTTCAAGTCTTATTCCTGTACGCTCGCTGTGCTGCCGGAGGTGACATCGAGCTCGCCAAACAGCAACTCCGCGCTCAGCTGCGGGAGAAAATCATCGTAGACCGAGAAACTGTTTGGGGTCGAATGGTGGAACAACGTCGTCGGGGTGATCATCAGCTCAAGGCGGTTGACGACGACGGTGCGACCTTGTTCGAAAAAGGCTACACGGTCATTCGCACACCCATGGGCTCGCTTCGCATGCCATCCTGGTTGTCGATGAAAGGTTTCATCTTCTTGTTGGCATGCGCGGTCCTCGTTGTCATCATCCAGGTTCAGCCACTTGGGGGTGTAGAGGAGAGTAACTGTTTGGCCATGTTGGCTTTCTGTACCATCTTGTGGGCCACAGAGGTAAGCCGTACTGGTTATGCAATTGCGCAAAGTAAATCGAGCTCAGCTAACCCCCATCTTCATGATTGCAACCCGGGTAGGCTATTCCGCTATTTGTCACAAGTTTCTTCGTCCCATTCCTGACGGTCGCCCTCCGGCTTATCAAATCGACCGATGGCCAGGAGACTCGTCTGCCCGCAGCCGAAGCCACCAAGTTTATCTTCTCTCAGATGTTTAACCCCACAATCATGCTCCTGATTGGAGGTTTCACGATCGCTGCTGTCCTGTCCAAGACACGACTGGACGTCATGACAGCCTCCCGAGTGCTCAACGCTGCTGGATCGAATCCGAGTACCGTCTTGCTCTGTTTGATGTGTGTGGCCACCTTTGCCAGTATGTGGATCAGCAATGTTGCCGCTCCCACACTGTGCTATGCCCTCATCAAACCCATCATCGATGAGCTCTCCCCAAAGTCACAGTTCTCTCGATGCCTTGTCATCGCCATCGCTTTGGCGGCTAACATTGGTGGCCAAGCATCTCCGATCTCGTCTCCCCAGAATTTGATCGCTCTAGCCGCGATGGATCAACCCTTGACTTGGCTTGAATGGTTCGCGATCTCACTCCCTGTCTCGTCGGTCTCAGTGGTCTCGATTTGGGCGTTCTTGCACCTTGGTTATGGATGGGACGCTGACCTCACTATCCCCCGAATGCGAAAGACTTCGGATCCATTGACCTTCACTCACTACTATGTGTTGTTTGTTAGCGCTCTGACTATTGCACTGTGGTGTGCTGAAAAATCTTTCGAATCATGGGTTGGAGACATGGGAGTAATCGCTATCATCCCAGTGATCGCTTTCTTTGGGACTGGCATTCTCAGCAAAGACGACTTTCACAGCTTCCACTGGAGCATCGTATTCTTGGCGATGGGCGGTATCGCGCTCGGAAAGTCCGTTCTCTCTTCAGGCCTACTCGACGACTTGGATCGGGTTCTGCAGAGCACCGTTGAGGGTTTCGGCCTGTACAAGATCCTCATCGTCTTCTCGGCCATCGCGCTCGTCATCGCCACATTCATCTCGCACACCATCGCTGCCGTCCTGCTAGTCCCGATTGCCGAGCGTATCGGAAGTTCCCTAGAGGACCCTCACCCTCGATTGCTGATCATGGCGACTGCTCTCATTTGCTCGGCCGGAATGGGTCTACCTGTCAGTGGGTTCCCGAACATGGCGGCCATCTCACAAGAGAACAGGTTAGGACAGCGATATATCGAGGCGTCCGATTTCCTCAAGAATGGGATCCCTGCTTCTATTTTAGCGACGATCATCATTGTCACCCTCGGATACCTTATCTGCAGGAGCTTGGGTTTATGATAGGCTATCTACCCTTCATACTTTATCCTGCCCTGCTGTTTCCCGAATTAGCTCATGGACCACTACCTGTTTTTATGCAAGCTTGAATACCAGGAACCTGGATATAGGAATTGGTATCGATTGCCTTTCAAGATATGCAAATGAACACAGATCTGAACGAATGAAACTGCCAAGTGAATTGCGTATAATCCAAGCAATCATGCTGGGTTTTCCTATCATCGTCTGTTTTACTGTTGTTCTAGAACCTCTTCCCCTTCTTCTGAGTATTCCACGAAACGTAAGCCGAATATGCGAATGCACAGAATCCAATGACTCCGAGCGCTTTCACAAGGAAGAGAAAAGCACCGAAGGCGCCACCGCTGCTGCTTCCTGAGCCCTTGTTCTTCTGCGTCTTGGCCCGCGGCGACAATGGTACCTGTTGCTTGGCCTTTTGGGAGGCTTTACCAGCCCCGGTAGGTGGGTTGTAGTTGTTTTTCAAGAGGAGAGTGTCGGTTGTGACAGATATGATGCTGTGATGCGAGGAACCAATTTAGGTTAGCTTATTCTGTCGCTCTTCAACAGTCTATCAATAGTTGGACCAGCGCTTAGTGGATGAGGGGAAGAGAGAGGTGTGTGTGTATATGTGGTGAGAGGGAAAGCGAGAAGATGGGCGGTTATAAGAGCAGGGGGGGATAAGAAGAGTATACCGGTGTCTTCGTGTGGCCCTGTGTCGACGTGTCTTCCTGTACAAGCCATATCTAGCCAGTGCCAGTAAAGAAGATACCACTGCGCGATAGCGCAGACACTCACTCATGGTTATCCGAGACGTCTCCGGTAAGTGCCGAAAACCCGATATACAGGTCTTCTGCAGGCAGTGTGTAGTCCGGGATCTCCCAACACGATTTCCATTCGTCGGTCTTGTCGACATGTGTGACGAGCTGTGAAGGTAAGATTCCGACGTCGGTGGCAAGGATGAAAGTAATCGTAAAGGAAGTCAACACTGAGTTTCAGCCGGACAAGCGAAAACTCTCTTTGAAAAGGAAGGGAGGCCCGAAGAGTTAGAGAAGAGAAGCTCCCACCTGTAAGATCCTGTTCTTTAGATAAATCAACCTAAACTTGGTCGGGACGTCTCTCTGTCTAAAATCGACTGAGCAGCCCGCAGCCTCCGTGTCTTGATTGTCTTTGTCGTGATCGTACTTTGTCTTACCATCACCTAACATGGCTGTTATACGGGGGAATTGGTAAGAGTGTCTTGTATTCGGATACGTATCGAAAAAGACGCCTAGACCTGTGAAGGAATCGACGCTACCAAACACGGGCCCAGGTTTCGCTCGATCGGACGTCAACCAGAAAGCGAAGCCGTCACCATGTAGATGGCTTCCGGAACCAGTGACGGAGAACTCGACTTCAATCATCCAGTTTTCGGCTTTAAGCGGTACACGAGACCAAAGCCATCCCATTTGACTAGGAGAATCCTGCGTCAATCGGATGTGCTTGTTCGTATTCACGATCGCATCAGCACCAAAGTCCCACCATCGATTCTGCAGGTCTTGATCGACATAAGGCGCATAGAGAGAATGTGACCGCAGTTGGGTGGTGCGGTCGATCAATGTCGAGAGTGTGTCAGGAAGGTGGGAGAAATGTTGAGGACCGCCAGAGTGAATGCCTGATCCAGCGGCTCCAGCAGCAGAAGCCAAGTTGCTAGATGACTGGGACAGTGCGAGGAGAAGTAATAGGATGGAGGTGGTGGTAGACGGGATGAGGCGGTCAGAGAGGGACCGGAAGTGGGACAACATCGTCTTTTTTTCGTGCTTTGCTGTATGAGGGAATCGTCTCTTCGCACCCCGTTTCGGCCGGTCTTGGATAATCAGTAGATGTGTTTCCTGCTCGTGGAGATGTATTCAAGATTCTTCTTGCCCTGCTTTTGGGGTGATGAGATTCACTTTCGTCTCGGCGTCATGCATTGTATATCTTATTCTGATTGATTATACCGAACTGAGATGATGACGATGGATGATGACGACGACGACGACGGTGGGAAACGTCCAGGAGAACCAAACCCAAAGGGAATGCCATCCCAGCTATCACGGACGCGTAAAAGGCGCGCGCGCGCCTTCCGCCTCTCTCTTTCTACTGGCGATTAGTGGTCCGAATCTTTTGGAAGCTTCGGGACAAGTATACTATACTGCGCCTTGCACACACAAGGACAGCAAAGTTCATCTTTAAAGGTGTATCAAGTAGATGGGTACCGACTGTATGAATGTCATTGGTTTCAATTCACATCGACTATTTCAGGACTCTCGATCAACTGATGACTCGGCTCCTCTGGCGGAGGCCTCCTCTTTCCTCCTCTTCTTCTTCTCCTTCTCCGCCCTCTTAGCCTCCTTCGCGACCTTTTTCATCGCCTTTGCTTCTTTACGAGCCTTCTTTTCCGCTCGGGCCTTCTTCTTCTCCTCCCGGGTCAAGGTCTCACCCTCGCTCGCCAAAACAGTCAAGTCGATCACCGACAATGGATTTTGTTCATTCTCGGCGTCATCGTGATCATATTCATCCGGGTTGGTGCTTCTCGCCTCAGAATGCTTCCGTTTCTTGCCCTTGCTCTTGCGATCGCTATTCCTTGACGACTGATCCTTGGGAGTCGACGACAGCTCTGCTAGATCACCAGCAGACCCGACAACATCCACTGAAGTCACGACATTCTGTTCAGCAGGAATCTCAGGCGACACAGCTGCTTCTCCACCTTGGGTTGCGTTTCCATCCTGACTGGGAGAGCTAATGCTTGGAATCGGGTCCGGTATCGATGCCACAGCAGCAGCGACTTCCTTGCCCAGCCTCCTCTTGCTCAGTGCCGCCTCTAGCGGTGATCGTTTCTTCTTCTGGGTCGTATCTGGTTGTTTAACGTGGCTGTTCGTCGCTTCGCTTGCCACACTCTCATTTTCGTTCTCGTATCTTCTCTGAAGGTCGCGACGGTAGAAAGATCCACCAGAACCAGCCGTCGGTGGCGGGAGTATAGGTGGTGGTGTTGGTGTGAGTGTGTGTTGTTTGAACCGTTTGGGAAGGGAGGAAGTGAGCATAATCGGCCGTGAAGAACTTGAGGATGCAGATGAGTCCGAAGTAGAGTTTGAGTCAGACTGGGAATCGTCATCGGAATCGGAATTTTCGATAACCTCCTGGGATAGACCGGATTTTTCTGTCGCTACGCGAGTCTCAAGAGCGGGAATAAGTCGATTTTGAATGACCCCTGAACGTGAAAAGCCAGATCAAGACGAACAAAGAACGTAAAATCGTAGGAAGTGCCAAGTTTTAGCCGCGACTCCATTTGGCGGCGCGACCTAGAAAGGAAGACAGTCTACCCACAGAGGAAATTCATCGCCCTCCACCCTGGTACCGTCCTCGTAAGATGTTCGGAGACTCTACGATGAAGTCCGATGGGGCCAAACGGACCCAACGTGGGATCCTTCGCCGCTATCGCCTTCCAGTCTACCTCTGACCAATTTTTCGGTTTCTGCTCGGCAACACTGAAGGGATACAGGGGAACGTTCGCAGGAAAGAAAACAAATGACATCAGTATCTGCTCTTTGCAGGCAAAAGAGGACACAAGAACGATTAACGAGAATAGACTGGAAATACTCACGCTTTCGCTAAAGTCAAGACGAGCGGTATGCTGAATTTGGGATTGCGCTCGTCACCGGGAAGACGATTCTGTGGGTGCATTTTCTCAATCCTGAAAGGGACCGAAAACAGGATTACGGTGATTAAAAGGTCAGTCGTTTGTCCATCAGGGTTATTCTTTGTTTTGTTGGGGGTGGTTGAGAGGAGGGGGGGGGGGGGGGCGTAGTACCAAGCAGACAGATCATCGAACGTGGCGCGAAGAAACAAGAGCTCACCATTGATTTCGACACTGCTTCATATTCCTCTTATGGTTGAATTTCTCCGCAACGACCGACCACAAAATTCCATCTGTTTCATCGGGGTTTTTCCCTTGGATTTTGCAGACTTCTTGAACCGCTTCCGCAAGCTTCTTTTTCTCTTCTTCGGTCCAGGGACCTATTGCAGCGGACAAGGGAAAGGCAAAGAAAACGAAGGAGGGAAAAGGGGGAAGGAAACCGGGGAAAGCGAAAAGCCAGAAGACGAAACAAAGCATTCGATCAGTACATAGGTTGACAAGGTGAGTTTAGATATTAAATAGGCAAAAGGGGCGACTTACCAGTATTTCGTGGTTCCTCTGTCCTACAGTAATTCTTCCATCGATCTCGACAATCGTACGGTCTTCGATGGTCTAACTGTGTAGCGACCTTCACCCAATTGGGACCATGTTCCATGTAGGCTCTGTCGAATCAGCACAAAGCAAAGCCGCGAAGGTAAACTCGTCCGAATCAGCTGCTCGTTCTGCGTTCAGAGGGGGAAAGAAAGACAGCGAAAGGGGGGGGGGGGGAGAGAGAGAGAGAAAAGACACCTACCGTTTCAACTCAGCATCTTCATCTTTCGTCCAATCCCCTTTATATCCTTCAGTATGATACCTTCTCTGAACATAAGCCAGAACGGCAATCATCGGTCTCTCTGGGACCTGAGAGGCTGATGAGGCGAATAGAGGCGAGCGAAATGACGCGATGGGTAGGGAAGGGAAGGGAAGGAAGAAATCAGCCTCTGCGTCCGTGAAGCAACCAAGGAGAAGAAGGAAAAGATGAGGACTCACTGATGATTTTCCAGAAATCAGAATGTACGGACTTTGTTTTACCTCTTCCTGTGTGGATTACTTTTGATAGCTCTTCTTGAGTTAATTTGTAGTCCTGGTGTCGGCGAAGGGCGTTCCGGGACGACCACAGAGGAGAAAACAATCGGAATAGAGGCGTAAACACGGCCAGAAGAGTTAGATATACCATTCTCCGACATAATTCCATTGAAGGTGAAGAAAAGGAGGAAAAAAAAACTGAGCATTGCTTCCGCCGGGTTCTCACCTCTTTATACTTCTCTAGAGCAGCCGCGACCTGTTCTTGTTCTGTTTGATTGAATGGTCCCGTTCGATATTTGATGACTAGAGGACGACGGAACGAAGGGATTGAGAGGGCAGAAAGCAGAAGCAGAAGTGGATTGAGCGACAATGCCGATTGTGGTTTCAGATTATGTGGAATGAAATTCCAGAAAAAAAAAAAAGAAGGAAAAAAAAGAAAGGCAACGACTCACCTCCCTCCGCTTGCAGCTTCCGTAATTGCCCACTAAACATCCATTTAGAAGCTAATAACCCAGCTCCCGAAGTCGCAATTTGACCATCGAATGTCTGACCGGGTCTTACGGGTTTGATCGTGTCACTGGCGTTGGTATTGGCATTGGCAATGGCTCTGGGCGTGGCAGAAGTGACGTTGGTGGCGGCGTTGGCGGCCGAGACGGTTTTCGTAGCCTTTGTCTTCTTATTCTTTTGCTTTTCGCTTCCTTCTACATCCCGCTCTACATCCTCTTCATTCGCTTCGTCGTCCGCTCTCTTTCGCTTCCCAGCTGCCTTCTTCGTCGTCTTCGTCTTTGGCGCTGGTCGATTGGAGCTCGAGATGATGATGACGGGCTCTGGAGAGGTGGAGGAACGTTGGTTTTGGCGGAGTAGTGCTTCCATTTTTGCTCTTTTCTTTCTTCTTTTCTCTAACAAGGTTTGCTGGTTTTCGTGGCTCTCGAGCTCGGGTTGGAGGTCGAGGGTTACACCAAACCAACGGGCCAACCAAGGATTCACAGGGTTGTCGAAGCCAAAATCCAAATGATGTCGAAGATTCGTAACCTTTCTGACTGTTGATGGTTGGTAAAACGTGTCGAGTTTCGTGAGGGGGAGGTTTCGCCGAACTCTACTAAATGAAAATAGCGTACTCGTTTGATGCCCGAAATGCGCGTCCACAAGCAAACAAAAAAAGGAAACCAAACGAAACCAACCCAAACCAAAAGGGCCGTTGGGGGGTTGGAACCCGGGTCGAAGCCACCAACAATCCCCCCTGGCCATCGATGCAGTTCCTCGTATTCGGACGGTTGGTGCCCTCTCACCTCCCCAGTGCCGGCAGACGAAGCATCGGTCGATCTCCTGCCTAGTCTCTCAGAGGTCCTCAGCGCGCCGCCGCCGCCCCCCCCCCTCTCTCTTCCCCAATGCATATGGGACAAAGTACACAACAAAAGTAGAGGCAAGATGAATCACGTGAAAGTATTAAAAGAAACGCCGTGCCATGTAACCCCCCCTCACGCGTTCGCCCCATCTTGAAACGCCGATCATGAAAACCCCCCCCCCCTCTCATGTCCTCTCCTCT
>JANGFI010001711.1:0-25914 GCA_025758705.1 Goffeauzyma gilvescens
AGAAGGAAAAGAAAAGAAAAGAAGTAAAGAGAAGATTCATCAAACACGTCAATATTTCTCTTCCCTTTCTTCATCAAGCCAACGTCCCATACCGAACCGCATCAATCAAGAACCAAACCTTACCCGAAAAAAAAAAAAAAAAAAAGACAAGGTGAAACAAACAACACTCACCAAAAGCATATTGACATCCTGCAGTACGAATGGCAAAATGACAGTCCCCATGAAGTCAGAGGTGCGTCTCAGACGGAGTTCGATGTGGGCCCTATGTTTGGCGCTTAAAAAGGCGTACGCTCCGGCGCCCGTTGAATCAGTGGAGGTGAGGCAAGAGAGGTGAAGATCTGTGTCCAGGAGGGGGAAAATAGGAAATAGAAGACGTCAGCATGAATTGGGGCGATGATTGATACGAGTTTCACGCAAGAGAATCAGCCCAAAGAGATACGAAGCAGGGTGAAGAGGGCACTTACCGATCTTCTGTGCATCTGAACATAGCTTGACAAGACCGTCAACGTAAGCTGTCGGAGAATCGAGACTATTTCGGCACAAAAATGAAACAAAGAACCGTCCACATGAATCAGAATTAAGCACTCGTCGATCACTACACGCCCACTGAGCCTGTTAGGGAGAACTTACGTCTTGCCATTCGAAGTCATTTTGTCCAGCGTCTTGGTTAACCTCGACCCGAAGCCGGAGATACCGCCCTGCGTGATAAGCGATCCCCAGATACTATGTTAGCACTCTGGAGTGGTCCGCCGCTTGGGGGGGGGGGGATACTCACAGATCCCGACTTCTTCGGTTTCAGTGCCATTGTCGATAATCCCAACTTCTTGACCAACAATTTCTGCATCTCCTCCATTAAGACCTCAAATTCATCTAGGCCGCGGGAAAAATCTCCGCCGATGGCATCAATTGTCTTAGCATCTCCCGATACGTGATCTTCCTGGAGTAACCGATTCCCCGTCTGAGATAATGCAGCAAGGTTCAAGATGAGGAGCTCGATCACTCGCACTTTGGTGTCTAGAGCGGGTAACTTGACGCCCGTCTGTGTCCAGATTGCCCTGGGGACATGCAGTCGATCACTTAAGAATCCACCCGTAGGAGAAAGGATCGAGTTTTGAAGTAATCGGAGGAGGTGGAATGGGCGATGAACCGGATGGGGTGGTACACGCTCTGCCAGTGGTGAAGGACGTGGGCTTCGACTTCCACCTGCGTTCGAGGTAAAAGTCGCTGAAGAAGAAGCCATGCCCGAAGGTCTCCTCTTGCCGGGAAGAGTCAACGTTTGAGACGCATTATTAAAGGGCACATCCAACTCACCCCTCGGCATGAGGAGATCGCGATGCCCCAGAGAAGTCGAGACGAGACCATCATTCGATCGGGAAAGCGTCATCGTGGAAGGAGGTAAAGGTGATGCCGGGGTCTCTTCCGGGCCTCCAGTACGCTGGGTGAAGATCTTTTCAGGTTGAGAGACCGTCCGCAGTCGCGGTTGGCGACTGCTCGTGGAAAGTCCGATTCCAGAGTATCTTGCGGATCGCATACCTTCTTCAATTCTATACGCTTGTTGAGCCCGATCGGTATCGACTGTCAACGTCGAAAGTCCTTGAATCAGGCTTCCAGCTGGTGAATCACGAGCAGTACCATACCTGTCGGACGGATCCACCATCTCGAATGACATCTCGTTCTCGTCCCATTCTAATATTGATGAGATCGACCGATGGCTCTGATGACCGATGCTCTTGTTCCTCCGATGTACGCCATTGAGAGCCAAAGGTGGTCCTCCCGCGGATTGGGGTTCAATCGATGGAGGTGGGCCTGGTAATGGAAGTGGATCCCCAAGTGTTAAACTGGTGTTCCGAGGTGATGTTGGCAGTTCGCCGTTCATGGAGCCGGAAATATTCACTAGAGCATATGATCGAGGTACCGCTATCGCTTGAGGCGTAGTATGATCTTCATAATCAAAGTCATCCCTCCTTGGAGTTCGAGATGTCGCTTCTTCATCCTCATCTGGTGGGACTAGAGTCAAAGAGCTTGGATGGGTTCTCACGATCTCTTCGGGTGGTATATCAATGGGAACTTCGGGGAGAGCCTTGTCCGGGACAGTCGGACGTGGTTGTTGGGGAGGTGTTGGTAGAGAATCACCAGCAGATACCGATTCCGATTCCGATCCGTGCCCTGGCATCCGCAATGACAATGGCCCTGACTCTGGCTGTGTTAATTTAGATAGAGACGTGGACGACGAGTCATGAACGGGCAATCCGGGTTTCCGATTGGCTTGGTCGAGAGTGTCTTCGCCATGCATTCGCTTCATCTCAACAAATGATGATGAGGGATTCGTCAACGACGGTTGTGATATTCGATCGACCGTCGAGTCCGTAAAGGCAGGAGAAGGATATGGACCGTCATGCCCGTTGAGCATCGGCCTCCCGATCGAGTCCACCTCCCTCTCGTTGGAAGTCATGGACGACAAAGAGCTCGAAAGCGTGCTTGGTTGTCCACGGTGATCTATGCCACTTCCACTTGCGTTTTCACTTCTAATTCTGCTACCACTACCACTTCCGATTTCGATTCCGATTGGGCCTCCGCTTTCGCTGATATCTCGGACATCTGTAGTCCGTTCGACCTGAGACAACGCAGATGATGACTCCGTCTGTGAAAGATTCTGCTTCTTGTGCATCCCCGAGAGCAACGCAACACGAGCGATATACGCATCATGAATCCCTTTAAGTGTTCTTCCTTCCTCTTCCGATCTCGTATTCACCCCTTTCGTCGCCGCAGCCACTGCTTTTCTCTTCCCCTTCGCAACCGCGAATTCCTGTTCCTGTCCGTTGTCATCTCTGTCTTCCTGGTCTAAGAACCCAAGCCCGTCCGGAGATGGATCCAACTCGATCCCAACTCTTCGCATCACGCTTCTTAACCGTAAAATCGCATCTTTATACATCGCCAATGCTCTCGGAACGTCATTGTCTCGATCGTACTCGACGGCATGTTGTGCTAGTTCCAGAGCGGTTTGAAGAAGCACTCGAGAAGGGATTCGAGTGGATCTACTCGCGCTCGTGCTTGGTCCGGTGGCAGAACTAGAGATCGAAACCCCTTGATTTGTTCTCGGATGCGGAGGGAAGGCTCTTTGATTTGATAAGACTGATTCGGCGGGATCGTCGAGTGGGAGACTCGACTGCTCGTGATGGTTTGCACTGACGGAACCGAGCGAGGAAATCTTACGTGGTAACGGCGAGCCATGAGCGGTGTTCGGCGATAAAGACGACGATGTCGAAGAAGATGGTTGTGATTGTGGATGTTGTTGTACGTGTCGAGAATTGCCATTGAAATGGCTATTAATGTTAATTGGCGGTGGTCTATGTCCCATACTGCGTATCGACGACACATCGACAGGTGATCGAGCATTCTCGAATTGGTCCGATTGTGGTGTTGAGGAGGAGCCAGATCCAAAGTTGGAACCAGAGTGCCGTTGAGAAAGAGATAGAGTTGGAGCTGGATAACGAGGGCGAGGATGGGGAGGAAGGGCTTGGTTTGCGAATTTGCCAGGTGGGAGGGGGGGAGGTGCGGAAGGTGGTGGACCGGGGGAAGTAAGTGGAGCTGGAAGTGAGGATGAGGGTGATGGTGCGGCATGTGCATATGGATCGGATCCATTATTCATTTTGATTGCCATGGTTGAGCTGCGTCGCGGCATAGATTCATAGGATGGAGACTGTCCAGGTACGAAGCCAGATGCAGCAAACGGATGTGTTTGTATCGTGGATGTGCGATGTGGTTGTCGTGGTTCCGATGGGATGTATGAAGGGGCATACGCATTGGTTGATTCTGAATAGAGAGAAGAGGGGATCGCTACAAATGGCCTAGTAGGTGTAGACGCTTCGAATCCGTTCGAAGTGGTCGGAAATGAGGGTTGCTTGAGGGTGTCGTCACCCCGATCGGGTGAAATAGCCTGCATGTTGAGATGATCCGAGTGCCCCTTTCTCTATTGGTTTACAATGTGATCCGTGCGGAATAAGGGGACTGAACGCTCTCTCTAGATCATCTTGGACCTAGGCCAGCTGGTCGCGGTGAATGAACAGTGGGTGGAAGAGGAAGGCGGGAGGCTGATTTGTCTTGATGCCCTCTGAGGATGCCTTTGTCCTTCCGCTTTTCTCAAGTCTCGAAACCTTTTGCGTGGTATGACGTCCTATTGCATCGCGTTTACTATCTCCTTCTCTTTGCTTATTCCTTCCTTCGAGAGAGCCAACAGGCGTCCGATATCCTAGACAAACTCCCGTTTGGTCCGGTGTTTGGGGCAGTTTCCTTTCTTCCAGCGTTCCCTCTGTCCTTGCGATAGTAGGCTAGCGGGGAGTTTCGTCGAGATATTGGAATGGATAGAACAGTACCTATTCAATTAGTATGCTGATTCTGGTTTTGATCCCCAACGGATCTGATATCGTGCTGGTAAATGGTCTGTGACTATTGTAGCGCAACGCGACCAGATCAAGAAGTCCTTTTGTGAAACCCGATGTCCGGATTCGACCGCAACCCAAGACGACTTCCACCCGTCGCCGTTGTGTGATGGATGATCAGCCGTTGGTAAGGCAGCGATAGCAAAAGGCCCACGGTCTTTCCCAACTGATCAATTGGGTTGATTGGGCGTAAACGTGACCGCTGGTCGGGTTTCCCTTCCTGTTGTTCGGATGGTGTGAAATGATCGGCGGCGAAAACGCTAGTTCTATGCGAGGCGAGGGATTTTATTTCACCTCCAGATCGGCAGCAACGCGTACACCCTTGGATGAAGATTGGATGCTCGAAATTGAAGGTGCGGGAAGGGTCGACGTTCCAACCGTTTTACTCTTCGCACGATCAAGCATGCACTTCCCTGAATGATGATCTAGTGATGGTGTGATTGACAATACTGGGGATGTAATGATACTACCCTTTGATCTTTTCCTTCCATCCGTGTTTGTTCCGTGACAGTCGTCGAGTACACAGCAAGTAAACCTCCTGAATCACTTCCCACTTCCCTTTCCTCTCTGGCCTCGAGGGTGGATGAGGCGAGGTGAGGTGATGCTATATCTCTTGTCCTCCCTCCTCCCTCCCCCTCCCCCTTCGCTCGCACGCAGGCACGACGCACTTCCTTCCCGCGGGTGAATGGGATGGAATGGAATGGAATGGAATTGATGCGGGTAGAGAAAGAATTGATTGGACCCTACCATTCGTACTTGTCCTCTCCTCTCCTCCTGCGCCCTACCTCCCCGCGTTACTCTTCCTCCGGTTTCTTTTAATCAATCAAAATCACGCGCCGCCGAGGTTTCACGCAGACTCGGACTCGAACTCGGACTCGGACTCGAACTCGAACTCGGGCGCGCGTTTCCCTTTTCCCTAATTCGATCGTCATCCTCCTGTCGTCGTCGTCGCCTATCATCAAGACTAGCAGGAGTTTACGACCAAAGGAGGGTTGTGGGATGGATTCCATCGCGGCAGTTCAATCCGCAGGATCAAGAGCGTAAGCATCCCAAGCAATCACCACAGCATGGAAGTCTAACAAAGTATAAATAGGTAAAGGATGTCA
Source organism: Goffeauzyma gilvescens (assembly GCA_025758705.1). NCBI lineage: Eukaryota > Fungi > Basidiomycota > Tremellomycetes > Filobasidiales > Filobasidiaceae > Goffeauzyma > Goffeauzyma gilvescens. The sequence goes on from JANGFI010001711.1 coordinate 5,546, forward strand.
GGTCCCCTCCCCTCCACCCAGTTCTTGCACGAAACAGGCAAAAATTCTCATATATAGAAAATTCTCCATGAAATGACGCGCCGCACACTTAACTTATCTTCAAAAAGGAATCGTTTGAGATGCTTCTGAACGCTCGGCAGACTAGTAGGAGAGATCTCCCGCATCAGACGGATGAACCAAACAAACCTAATCTGTATCAAAGCGCAGATCACTTTGGGGGGGAGGGGGGGAAGGGGGGATGGTCCTTCCTCAAGACCTTGGTGTCTGCAGTTTGCCTTCCATAGCGTTGTACAGTATCAGCCCCCATCTATGAGTAAAATGGACCAATTCCACCCGTTCTCGCCTTTCCCTGTGCTGATTCCGGTGATACATACGTGTGGACACCGGAACCGAAACTGACAAACTCTAGAGTCTTGCCTTGCGCCGAGTTAAACAAGATCAAGATTCCTCTCATATTCTCAACCCCTCAGCCCGACTCCCTGTAGCTTCAGAACGGAGACACTATGAATCAGACTAGGTCAATCTTAGATACTAGGAACTGAGAGGTCGACTACAAGCTTGAAACCTTTGAACGTGTCACGTGACCTAGTACTGACGGGGCCGAAAAGGATAAAAGGGCAAGGTTTCCCGCGTCTGACCGTCAACCTTTCTTCTTGTATTCATGTTATGATCTTCATGGGCAATATTCATATATTTGGCTTCGTTACATGGCGATTGCTGACAAGATTACATCGTTCTGCCTTCGGCGACCGTGTACCTGCGTCTAGTGACAGCTCTGTTTCCAACCTACCCTACATCCCAAGGAGTTTTGTCTCCGCGATCCGCCCTTTACGTTACTTCACCCTAACCGAAACCTTATCCCTCCGTTTGGCGTGTATGACCCTTACGAGAAGCCAACAAGCACAGGCCGGTACCCCACTGACACCGCCTCTTGGTTCGGTATCTCAACTCCCGGCCGTCACCCTACCGCTTCCGCCGGTACCTCCCTCTTTCCTATATTCTTTATCACCACCCAACAGCGAAGCCATTATGCTCGACGAGGAGTACATTCAGCCCGCGATGGCCGCCCGACCGAGCGCCGACGCCATCACCGGCGGCTCCTCCACCGACCTGGCGGCAACGATTGCCGCTGGCCCCCTTGACCTCATCCTACAAAAGATTACTGAGCTGGCTGCCCACGCTAGCGACAACACCGATCGCCTCAACCGCTTAGAGAAGCGCAGCCCTATGATCAGCTCTGCCAGCACACACTCATCTGACTCGGACAAGCGAAAGGTGGAGCCCGAGCGAAAAAAAATGATCGAGCAGCGGGCCGATCGAGCGGCAAAGAAAGCGGCGCAAAACGCGAGGGCTGCCTACCTGACTTCTCACGGCCTCCCTGCCGATTCCGGGCCCTCCGACGTGGGCGAAACAGACTCCGAGCCACCGCTCAAGGAAAATTCCCCCATGCGGCATTACGATCGAGGCCTGGGCCGTCTGTCCAAAACTCCGCTGCCGGCAGAGGTTCACACGGTGGACCCGTGGTCCGGACGAGACAAACCCCCCCACCTTGCCTGCGGTGCGTCGGTTTCCGCGCACGCGACGCGACTGGAAAACCCCCTTCTCGCCACCACGCCGATCGCTGCGGCCCCGATCGTTGTTCGGCGCGATTCGGTGGCTGACAACGCCGATGTTAATGCCTCCCACTACAAATTGAAAGCACCACACTTGAAAGCGGAGCTCATTGGTTATTTCCAACCGAACAAGGCCGCAACAGCGGTCGACGCCTCAGGGGAGATCTATCATGATGGTGATGCCTGGTTCCGTTCGGTCACTAAGACCCGATCGGCCTACAAATCAACTGATCCCCGAGCCATCGCTGCTTACGAAGCGGAAATCCTCCAGATGTTGCCGCCGTTGTTGCGGGGCATGGCAGCGAGCTACTATGACACCTTGTCAGAATGCGATCTGCACCTTCTGAACACTGACATCGGCGCCTGGGAGGACCTGATCATTGACAGGTTCCGTCCCACAGTCGCCGAAAGGGCCATGAAATGTGACAAACGAGTGTGGCATGTCGGCACGGAGTCAGGGGAAGCTTATGCGTATGAAAAACTGGCTCTGTTGAAAACACACTATGTTGAAAACACTCCCGGAGATGCCGGTTTCCTCATGTCAAAAATCTGGGATGGCATGGACCCGAGGCACTCCTGGGGGATCACTGCCCACCTGGATCGGGCTCCATCCTGGAACAAATTCTGGCGGGAGATGCAAATCAATGACAGGCGGGTAGACGCTGAGCTTCAACACCGAAAAAAAGGACGTTTGGCACCGACGCCAACCCTCACCTATCCCCCGCAGGTTCAGGCGACCCTGACCGTGCCCACGACCCCGTCTCGGAGCCCCACCATGTCCGTCTCCTCCACGTCTACCGGGACCACTTCGCCCCGATTGGGTCTGGCGAACTCCTACGACCCATCAAAAGTTGGGAGCGTCAACGGGGTCCGGACGTACACCAAGCCCAACGGAAAAGTGCTTACTCTGGACCGCCCTTGCTTCTGCAAAGGCGACCACTTCTCCTTTGAACACTCTTTCCTTGTTAAAGACTCCGCGTTCTACGTGAACTACATCGACGAGGACGACTGCGAGACAACGGAGGACGGGGCCACCTCGTTCCATACTGCGGTCAGCAACGGCTTGGGCCTGACTCTTGACGACATGGACGAATCTGACTGAGGATGCTTCCGGGGTCATGCACCAAGGGCAGACCCCGGAGGCGGTACCACCCCCACCACTGTGCTGATTGATCACAGCCTTGCCCCATCTCGATCCCCATCCATCACCCTATCCCCTTCCCCATCCGTCACCTCATCCCCTCCCCCTCCTATACTGGGCGGACTCGTGCCCCCGGCACTAGGCCCCCAGTCTCTCCTAACACCGACATGCTGCGTAATGACAATGGGCGACATCTCCGACAAACCTGGAGACGTTGCGGCTGTCGTCCTCCCGGAGTGGCGCTCCCTCACCATCGGCCGCCCAGTTATCCAACCAGTACCAGGGTCCATCGGTGCTGAGTTTCAATCCGCGTCCCCAGCGGCGTTCACGACCGAACTCCCGGATGGCCGCTGTGTCGACGCTGTCCTCGACACTGGGTCTAATGTTTCGTTCATCCACCAATCTCTAGTCCCCCCCTCCATCCGCTCTTCTTCCCCAAGTATTGCAGTGGGTGGTCTTTCAGGGTCTCTGACCACCGCAGGCGCCATCGAGGTCGACGCCGAACTCAAAGACATTGCTACTGATGCCGTTTTCATCCTACGAGGAGTGTTCCACGTGGCCGCAGGCGGCCCCGCACTCCTGGTTGGCAACGACATCCTGAATCACCTCAACCTCGAAGTCGATCTGCGGCAACAAACAGCGTCTCTCGGGTCCTCGGCTGCTGACCGAATAACCATCGCCATCCGCACAACAAAGCGTTCTCGACGGCTCCCGACTGCCTTCCGGGCACTCGCCACCACCACTCTACCTCCGCGATCGACGGTGAAGGTTCCCATAAAAAACTCCCTTTGTCAAGCTTGGCATCCGGGAACCTTCCTCTTCATGCCAAACTTCTTCCGCGGCGCTTCCGATACATTCTTCATGGCCGCAAAAGGTGTGATCAACCATCAGACATCACATCTGTTGGTAGTCAACCCCAGCGAGTTGCCAATCATTCTTGACCGAGGGACACCACTGGGGTCCGTCTCCGCTCTGGATGAAAACTGCTCACTGTCAGCGTCTGCTTTTACGGTCGATCTGCCTCCGCCGCTATCCAAACGATCGACTAACAACGCCACAGCCTTGCTGGCTGACAATACGCCAGGCGACCTGCCGAGTCCTATGCCCATGTTTGATGGGACAGACAAGGAGGACATGCCCCGGGATGCCCGCTTTGACAAGGAACAAATTACAGTCCTGGACGGCCTGCAATTCTCCAAAGCTTGTCCGACCACCTTAGCAAACGCCGTCCGGGAATTGTCGGATGCGTTCACCTTCGATGGCAAACCAGGACTGGTAACATCTATGGAAGTGGCGGTCCCCACGGACGACTCAAAACTGCGCTCCTTTGGTCTGCGCCCCCTGAGCCCAGCTAAGATTGAGGAAGAAGGCCGGTACATCCGTCAGGCTCTGCAATGGAAGCTCATCCGCCCATCAACCTCTCGTTTATCTTATCCTACAGTAATAGTCAAACAGGGTGACAAATGGAGGTTTTGCGTCGACTACAGAAACCTCAATGACGCCTCTGGAGCGGATGCTTATCCGATGCAACGTTCCGACGAGATCTTTGCCTCTCTCGGCGGTTGCGCCTACTTCTCTTGCCTCGATGCGGCTAAAGGTTTCCACCAGTTCCCCATGAAGGAGTCCGACCGCTGGAAGACGGCGTTCCTCTCTCACCATGGCCTGTTTGAGTATTGTGTTATGCCTTTCGGCCTGAAAAACGCCCCGGCTATCTTCCAACGGTTTATGGATGCCCTGCTGGGCGATTTGCGCTGGAAATCGGCGTTGGTGTATATCGACAATGTCATCATCTACTCCCCAACCATTGAAGAACACATCCTCTCGGTCTCTACACTGCTCCGTCGGTCCATCAATTTGGGTGTGAAGTACTCCGCAAGCAAATGTTTCTTTGGATTCCGATCCCTGAAGATCCTCGGCCATCTGATTTCGCCCGACAGTTTGAGCGTCGTTCTGGACCCGGCGCAAGGGGTGAAGGATATGCGCCTGCCGACAACACTTGCAGAACTGTACACATTCAATGGGTTCTTCTCTTATCATCGACAGTTCATCTGTAAACACGCCGTCATCGCCGAACCACTCACCAGACTGACCAAAGGGTACTCATGGCGGAAATCAGATGGAGCGCTAGTGGGAGCCGACGGCGCAGTTGTGAAAAGTAAAACGGCTACACTAAAACTGCCGCCGGATGCCATCGAAGCTGCAGAGACCCTGAAAGCTATGTTGTGCCGGGCGCCGACTCTTGGACATCCCGACTTCTCGAAACCATTCATCATGTATTGTGATGCTAGTTACAAGGGAATAGGTGTGGTCCTGACTCAGATCCAACCCACGACCGGCCCTCCACCAACCGCCATGCACCACACTGACAACACGGCCTTTGTCATCACCCGTCTGGACCCGGACAACGCGGAACACCGTTTGATTTGTGCGCAGGAGTCTGATCCCTCATCTGCCGGCCTCCTCGGAAAGCTGAAAGCTGGGGGAGTGGTTGACCGGTACTGTCTCGACGAGCAAGGCCTCCTGCTCCGCGAACGTCCATCAGGGCTGCGAGTAGTGCTGCCTGAAGCGGTTCTGGAGGACGCCATCCACAACGCACATGACTGTCTGGCTCACCCAGGTATTCAGCGGACGTTTGACACCCTTTCAAAGACATACTGGCGGAAGGGATTAGCAGACAGCGTGAAGGAGTACGTGAAAAAATGCGTACCATGCGCCACAAATAAGATCTCTCACACGTTGGACAAAGGCCATCTCACCCCTTGTGACATTGCCCCCGTAGCTTTTGACACCATCTCCCTCGATCTGGTTCTTGGCCTCCCGCCGGCGTTCGGCTTCGATGCCTGTCTGGTGGTGCTATGTCTGTCCACAAAATCGGTGATCCTTATGGCAGCTCGAGCTGATCTGACCGCTCGACATGCGGCTGAGCTGTTCTTAGAGAACGTGTCGCGGCGAGGTTTCCACCCAAGAAGAATCTTCTCCGATTTAGGTTCAACATGGATATCGGAGTGGTGGAAACTTCACCACGACCTCCTGGGCACTACCCTCTCTTTCTCCGCCGCTTACCACCAACAGGCCGATCCTGTCGAACGATACTGCCAGACAGTCGAAATGGCCCTTCGGTGCTACTGCGTCGGCCCCGATGGCAGCAAAAGATGGCCCAAAACCCTGCACCTGGTGGAGATCGGTCTCAATTCGACCCCATCCTCTGTTACGGGCTTTGCACCATTTGATCTACTTTACACCGCTCATTCCGGCTTCGCACCTCGCCTCCAACGTCTGGGTGCACTGGATTTGAGCCGAGATGAACTTCTGGAGGCCGCTCGTGCCACAGTCTCGGAGGCCTCCGAGAACATGAAAGATGCACAGCTCAAACAGGCAGCTCGTTATAATAATCGCTACTCCGATCCGACACCATGGGTAGTCGGCGACACTGCGTACATCGACACAAACAAACGCCCGTGGAAAGAACACCAGCTCTCCAAACTATCCCCTCGATTTGCCGGACCTTTCACAGTGCGGAAGATCCTGACCAAGGTAGCAGTGGAGCTGGACCTTCCCCCCACATGCCGTTTGCACCCCGTGTTCACAGTGGACCAAATCAAACGTGCCACCACAACAGAGGATGTTCAATCTGTCTTTGATCTGACACGTTCTGAAACGGATCAAGCGGAACCTGCGCCGGAAGCACCGCCACTGAGTCCCAGGACGTCATCGAGGCTTGCAAATCGGCCGACAACTTCCTGGAAGCACCTACGGGGAAAACAGCGCCCGGCAGCCACTGCTATGGTGGTTGATTCCGACGCACAGCCAACCCCTGGACCGGGAGAAGTAGAAAGAGTTATCGTGTTTCACTCCAGGGTCCTGACCCCGGCCGAAGAGAACTATCACATCACCGAGTTGGAACTAGCAGGCTTAGTCTACGGAGTCCTCCGCTTACTCTGGTATCTTGACAGCTCGCTTCCGATCTACGTCGTGACTGATCACAAACCCCTGAAAACAATACTTTCTTCAGAAAAAGTTCCCTTGTACAATAACAGAATAGAGCGCCTCCGGATGCTTTTACAATCCTACAGGCACCGCCTCCATATCTCGTACAAGGAAGGTAAAAAACACAGTAACGTCGACTCGCTCTCTCAATTACCGACACACCGACCATTCTTCTCCTGCGATTCGTCCACCCCGGAGGTTGACAGCGCACTTCTGACAAAACATGACACAGCTTCTCATCTCTAAAAAAAAAAAAAAAAAAAAACCGCTTCTCCAAACTTCGTTATCGTCTGATGCAGATCGCCGCGAGACCGTCGTCTTTTCTCCTCCCCCGGCATGTCACGTGACCTAGTACTGACGGGGCCGAAAAGGATAAAAGGGCAAGGTTTCCCGCGTCTGACCGTCAACCTTTCTTCTTGTATTCATGTTATGATCTTCATGGGCAATATTCATATATTTGGCTTCGTTACAGAACGCTTTTTCATGACACCGACCACTGACCTCCCCCCAGAAGGAGGTTTGACGTATGTGTGTATGTTCTTTCCATGAACTCACTGACGCTAAGACACAAAGAGACGCAGTGGGAATAGCGGGTGGGTATGAACTGTTTTTCTAGCGGCTAAAGAGAATGAGAGGAAGACTTCCTTATCTTGTTGCGTGAGTAAGGTTCGCAGTTAGCCTGAGGTTTTCACAGCAGTCATTGATAATATGGGAGTTGATTTTTGTTTGGGTTGAGATAATGCCTTACCGCACGACAAATTCCCTCGAGATAGGTCGCGCCAACCTGGGGGAAATCCAGGTCGCTTCACGTGGTTGCTCAGGACAAAATCCCATACATAAGTGTGAAAGTTGATGTGCGCATTTACTGGTGCGAGACAGATGGTGTTTCTGACGGGTTGCTGTAAAGGACCTTCCTTATTAATCACCCTCCCTGGGAGTGGGAAGAAAGATGCCATACCATTCCGCCATTCATTTTCCATTATTAAAACTGGGAGAGGTTCTTTGGTAGATCCACGGGATGAGTTTAATACATTGGGTACTTAAAAGTACCTAGCACCAAGCGCTCACAACTTCCCTGGAGCGTCCATATCATTGAACGAGGTTCATATCATATAATGAGTCTCCCAACCAAAATCATGATGTTGTCGTTGCGCATCCTTTCCTAAATATTCAAACATTCACAATGCCGGGTCATCCGGTCCTTGAATCAGAGGAGAACACGAATACCTCATATAATTTGATCGCCTCCCGCAGTCTGTCACTGGGATCTTCGCAGACTGGGTCGAAACGCCATGTCGAACTGAACTCGGTCGCGCGACTTCCCCCCCCGCCCCCTTTTCCCTTGTAATTAAGGTCTCTCCGGTTGGCGAGAGGAAAATTGGTAATCGGATGAGAATAGAGGCAGGCGCGGGAGAAGGGGATGGAAGGAAGTGGAGGCTTGATTAAGCGCCTGCTTCGGAAAGGAACGACGACCATCGACACCGACACCGACATCGAGAGAGGGCAGGAGGGCAGGCGAGGGGAGGTGGGCGGGCAGGATGACGGATAGTATTCCTCCACCTCCACTTCTGACTGCACCTTCATCATCCATTCATACTTCTTTACAAATGCCATCGACTGTTGATCTCTATCCTTCTCTCATTCAAACTCTGCCCTCAAAATGAGATCCCGTTCTCACGTTCACCCCCCCCCCCTGTTTTCCATCCGCGACCCCACCCAACCGATTGACACAAGTGTCAGGGACTCGACCGTAATCTCACCGGAGCAGAGGGTAATCCCCACCCCTGAACCTCGGAAACAGGACCTAAATAGGAACTTTGATAATTACTGTACCTGACGGTTCTTATCGTGATGACTGCCTAAATACGATCGTTGCCGTCGTCATCACCAACTCTGCCTGACCCTTAATCGGCAGACCACGGTATCCCTCTGCTCAACTCCACTCCTCTATTCCATTTGCCAAAAGGACGCAACTCAAGTGCACCTGACCATGTCGAGCGCAACCGAACTGATTGTCCTGAATTCGAGTAATCTTAATTCATCAGCTCTCTCACCACTGCCTGATCTACTATCAGATCTTCCCCCGGACCCGCAAGTGCCTTCGAATGTAGAGCACGATCTCGAGCACGAGCACGAGCACGAGCACGAGCACGAGCACGAGTCGATACATCCGGGTATGAACAATACTCTGTCCGAGAACGTGATTATGCAGGAATCTTCGTTTTTGGATCTGGCGCCGGAGGTGAGTAACACATTCTCTTCCACTGTGATCTTCGAGGCAGACCCACGCTCTACGCGTTCCCATCTTCATGTGATGAGAATGATCAACGCGGTTGGAATCAAAGGCCTGATCCCAAGCCAATATGTGCGTAGATCATCAATCGCGTGCTCGTCAGCGTGGGCGAAGAGGACTTGTCAGGCCTCGCAGCCGTCGCTTCGACTTGCAGGTTGCTCCGATGGTATATCTATGAAGTGAGTGTAGTATCGTCCAATCCTGTCCGCGGACGCTTTCCATCTTGTTGGCTTCGTTTTGATTCGCGTTCGGAATTGGATTTGGGGGTTCTGACCGATGCGAATCTCTCGCCATCGCCCCCCGGCCTCTTCTGCAGGACCCCGATAAAGCACTCTGGCGTGAGCTTCACCTCCAGCGATACGACGATCCTCGACAGTCGATCTTGTGCGATTACAATGGTGCACCCGAATGTGATTGGAAGGTCGAGATGATGGACCGATATGGAGCTGAGACGAAGTTTTTCAAGGGATCTGGTGACAATAGAATGTCACAGGTTAACAAAGATAAGGGTAAACTCAAGGGTACGGCTATTCGTGATTCTCCAGAACAACAAGCAAAGGAGACGATCCAACATTGGTCTGAGATCGATCGACTCGGAAACACCCTTCTCTCACTCTATCAAGCAATAGGAAATGGACATTCTCGGAATGTGCAGCTTCTCGAGTCGATTCTTCGCTCACCGGCGTTTGAGGATATCTACCGAGACTCCTTCGCGCCCGCTCACCGATACCCACTCCGATTTGCTGTTCAAAAACAACCGATGGAGTTCCCTCACGGTAAACTTGCGCAACTGCATTGTCTAACAGGTTGGTTTACGCAAGAAGCCGAGGAAAGAGCGCTCGAAAGACAACTGTCAGTCCAAAACGGCACCAAGGTGGACGTGAGCGCCCTCTCGAGATCTTCCAAGTATCTCCAAGATCTTGGTCGATTTAGAAGTATCACGTACTCCATCCGAAACTTCTCTCGATTAAATGATTTTGGACCGTTCCATCCGGACGGAACAACGAATTGGCAACTGGTAGACGCGATTGCGAGCGTCATGGATGCCAATATCACGTATGTCAAGGGCCATAGTCGATTCAGGCATCTGCCATTCAATCGCTGGGAGATGGAGGAGTGGAGATGTGCGAATCCACCGTCGGAACTAGGGATAGAGGCGTGCAGAGGCAAGTCACTGACTCAGGACGCCGATCCGAACGCGGATTGGGCAGAGGTGGAAGGAACTTGGAGAGGAACCTACGCGTTTATGGATTACACCGATTGGATCCAGTATAACTACTCAAACCTCGCCGTGATGGGTTCACGGGAACCCATTGATTTAAATAACTACATTGAAGCCGTTGGGAATTACATGAAGATGGAACTCAAGTATGGCTTGCACGGCGAGGCTCAAAATCTGCCGCACGTTAGAAGCAACTTGCCGTCTTCCGACTGGTTACCCCCGGTCAATTTCAGTGGCGCGAGCACCAATGGCGCCCAGGTGAGAGTGAGCGACATTCGCGGGCAGATTAGTTTGACGCCAGATAACCCACCACAGGTCAGGTGGACTTGGGTGGTAAGGTACGGTGGAGAGGATAGATGGAGACTCGACGGCGTACAGATAGGGGGGAGAGGATCAAAGAGAGGGATCGTAGGGGTCTGGTCGGACGTCGATAGGGCGGATCTTTCGTGAGTTGCGGGACCTGCTTTGGCAGAAAAAAAGGCGGAAGGGACAAGAAGGTATTATGAGATGAGAGACGTGAGATGCTGACGCTGACCTGAACCCTGGACTTCCAGTCCAATCGGCCCATTTTGGTATTGGAAGGTCGACCCTGAAGAAGAAGCGGCTGCTTCGGCAGCTTTAGCCCACCTCACTGCGAGAGCCGAGTTTCAGGAAGACAGAATGGACTCTGACGAAGATTCACAGGACGGGGAGTTTCAACTCGTCTCAGAGATTCAGTCAGAGGAAGACCCAGATGAGTTGGTGGAGGAGATTGATCCGGCGGTGTTTGTCCCCAGAACGCTGGGGCGTCCACCAAATCAGGAACGATGATTGCTAGAGTGGTGAGACCGAAAATATTTCAGGAGGTTTCTTGCTTTGTATCTCTTACTGCACTTATATGTATTGGTTGTATTGCTCGCTCTTGTCGAAGTCATCTGACTCATGTATACCTCCCTCCTACCGCTTGGAATCTCCTCTTGGACCATGCCGCCGAACTGACCTTGTTCGAAGCTTTGACTTTGATTGTCCTCTGCGGACACAGGAGGAAACAGGCCAAGACGACGTCGGTAGCATTCTTTTGATTGGGGTCTGATTGATATGATTCATCCGATCCAATGCCTTGTCCAAATACTCTACAGATTGATCGGTCGTGAATTGCATTTAGAATGGAGCCAATGCCTTCGGGTCGTCCTTGCCAGCGTAGAACTGCAAAGTGGAGTTTGTTCGCAGTGTCTTTTTAGCGGACGCTCAATGGAGAGAAGGAGAAGGAAATCCAAGAGCAAGGTCTCACCTTTTCGAGGAAAGTCTGCGGGGCGGGTGGGTCATCCCACTTGTTGAACCACGCCATGATATGAGGCTGTGAATGAGGGGCAAGTGGGGAGGTCAGTATGAATCACTGGGTTAGAGCTCGGAAGACGGCCGATTCTCTCCGGTCTTGTACCATCAACTCCAACCTCAACTTTCCTCAGCTTCAACGAGCGCCCCTGGGTCACCTTCTCTTCGAAAGTGACACCTTGCTAATGTCTACAACGTTCGCATCTGACTTCCTATGAACCACTAAGACGCTGCCAGTTGATGACTCACCTCCTGCTTCCAACAGTTCATAATCTCCTGGTAATCCTGCCTGCTCTTGAAAACCAACAGATCGATCACGTTCAAATCCTGGATATGTCGGTGCTTTTCGAAATCCAATCGCTTCTTAGTCCGGATCATTGAGGGCGATACGTTAAGACCGTAGATGGCGACGATCTCCGGGGCCTGATGAATATAGTTAGTTAAGCAAACGCATTAAGAAAACAGATTCAGCGCGCTGACAAGGCTATCAGGATGCTCATGTGATGGGATCAGGACGTACAGATCGGTACCACTGTCGGTAGAGGCCGAGTACCCTCTTCCGGGCCTCTCCGTAGGAACCCGAGGTCGAGGCGACTGTTGCGAGACGTGCCGGAATCGTAGACATGATGAGAGTGTGATTGTCTGAGGGCAAAAGCTTGAGGTATTATCTTCTGACGATCAAGAGACAATGATGGTTAGTTGCCCCATTTTCATATACGTCTGCGCCGTAAATCATATGAATTACAATTGATCAACCCAAGCACCTTGCGGAGACTCCATAATCCATTGCCCAACCTATCGGCTTCTTGGTATTCGGTGCGCCCATTCCTGGGACGTCTTCCGATTTAGACTATTTGATAGGACGGAATATCGGTCTAAGGGTTTTATATGACGCGTCAAATATTCGCAGTAACTCAACTTGCCGTCTCGCGCGCTTCAAAGATCATCCGTCCGTACAGCCTCGCGCTGGTTGTTGGTGCACCATCAGTTTAGACCTCTTGATTGGACATTGTCCTCCCGATGGCGAGCTTTCATGATGAGCACTCATCAAAGAATAATTAAGACTCAATTTGCATGGGTCCTGACGATAGCGCTGGCTGAGGTCCGTCCGTCCATTGACCCCTCCTCGGGACAGAAATGTGCTGCTGTACCCGGAGCTGCCGCTTCACGATTGCGATTAAACCTCGTGTGTGGTACGGAGAACGTGCCTATTAGAGCCGTCTCCGCCGTCTGAGATAAATGGCAAATATCAAGTTTCATCGTATGATCACTATAACCAAGCACAATCCCCCTAGGAAGGTACCCATCAGTTTCGGCCCTCCTCCCCCGACCTAGCTGGCGTTCTTCGATCGAGTCTTTGCCAACTGCCTCAAACTTCCAGCTGGCTGACCTGTCGGAGACTTGGCTGCAGCATGTCCATCTTTGCCGCTCAAAAGTGCACTCTTCCAAGGGCTAGGTACCGGTGTCGTCGGAGTGACCGGGTCGTTCCATCCCTTTGAATGGGTGGGAACGGTATCTCGATTCCCACCACGGGTCGGTGTCGGCTCGGGCTCCAGCTTGAAGGTTCCATTGGGCCGAGCTCCGTGACCTTGAGGACTCTTTGCAGACTTTTGGTCATCCTCCCGTCTTCGGTCTCTTCGACGGTCCCCCAACGGCTTTCGGATGCTCTTGGAACCCTTTGAATGGCAGCTTCGCCATTCATCCTTGGATCGAGACCTCGGTTCCATCTCCTCGGGGGTGGTCGTGACCTTGTTGGATCGCCAATTGCCTGAAGTTGAGCTGCGGGAGCCACTCTTTCTGGGAGTAATCATGGAGCTTGCTTCGTCCCAGCCACTCAACGCGCTGCTTGAAGGCGTATCGCTGATTGTGCTTGGCTCCTGGAGAATCGTGGTAGAGCTTGACTGGCTCCATTGTCGAACTTTCGTGTGCAAGCTCGTCTCATCGGACATGCCTGTCATCTGGGCGAGCGATGTGGTAGATCCGACTAATCCGCCCGAAAGCTTTGGAGGAGGTTTGATCACGTCGGATCGTGGCCGATCGAGGATGACAGACGCGTACTTCCAGTCCGGGGCTTGACTTTGAGAGTCCTCCCAAAGATCAGAGTAACGCCAGCCAGAGTGGTGGAAGTTGATGGGCACAGTTGTTCGCTTGCCCTCAGGACGGAGGACGTGCCAAGTACCCTTACCGCCTCGACCGATCCAACTGATCTCAGTCAGGTTGGGCAGTTTACGAAGACACCTCCGGATGTCTTTGATGAGTGGCACAGATGGGTCAGCTTCCAAGATCTTCACTTGCAGCTGGTCAGGAATCGTAGCTATCAAATCAGGGAGCATGCCGCCTGCTTCGTCATACTTGTGAAGTGCCTTGAGAGTAGAGGTCTTATTCTTACGCACACAGCCAACCTCAAAGGCGGAAGTCTTGACGGCTGGTGTAATACCTAGAAGCAGTCGTTCGAGCGTGGGTGCAGTCAGAACGGTAGTGTTGATGGAGACCTAGAAATGAAGGCGAGGTCAGTGCCGGGATACGGGTAGATGAATATCATTTGCTTCTTACCATCTTGACCATTGAGAACGGCGTCCTCAATCTGAGGTATTTTAGAGCCGGACAAGCTCTCAAGATCCTAGCCAAAACTTCTTCACTGGCCTCCCACCAGTCAAGCGATAGGTCCGACATTTTCGCCAAACGACCATTGGCAATAGCCTCTACAAGACTGTATGGCATCTTGTTCGGAATCGCTAGTCCCTCAACGTCAGGTGTGTAAATGCCGGGAGAGAATGGTAGCAAGCTGACGGGTGTGAACATCCGCTGAATTTGCAGGACTTTGAGTTGAGCGAAGGGGAGCGAAGCGACGGACTCAAGATGATCGGCGCTCCAACTAGAGGAAAAGGTTCGTCATAGTTTGTCGGTTCAGCGCTCGCCGCCCAGTTACACCATTGAAGAAATGGACTCACGAGTGGTGCGGGCCAACTTCACTCAGCTCGATGATCAGCTCGTCTAGAGAATCAGGCCAACAATCCTCCATCTCCTGCCATAAACTCTTGGTCAAGCGACCTGGAGGGGATATGCCCCATCAGTCTCAAAGCTGAACTGAAATCAAAGATTGGAGGATCCCTACCTTGGACTTCTCTCATTATGAGTCTTTTCAACCCGTTCCCGGACCCAATCATCTCCCGCAGACCACCGTTAAACAGCTTTGTCCCACTGGTGCCAATCATCAACTCTTGGAGTGTACTATGTGTGCCGAGCGCTCCAATGGCTTTGCACAAGCTTTGGTCGAAGAACACGGTCGAAACGTGAAGTCGGCGTAGCTTGGGACAGGTAGTGAAGAGAGCCAAGTGACGGAGATGGAGCATGAGATTCTTGGTCTATTCACAGGAGATGTCCAGGAGCTGTTTAGTTTCGGAGGATTCGATCCTCAGAGGGGAGAGAGACATGGATAATTACACCAATAGCACTCAAGTTCTCCACCTTCAACGTTTCCAGATCAATGAACATCCTTGACGGCTGTCCTTCGTCCTCAGTAGCACTATCACTAGCCAACTTGGCAAGCACGTCCCCTCGAGTCAAGCCGATACAAACCTCTGATATTGGCTCCACCTCTTGTCCAAACCTTCGGTCTAAGAAGAATGGGGTATACCGTGGGATTTGAGGGAGACGTAGAGAATCGTGCGCAGGGTGTTGGCATGGAACCTTGAGCTCGAGGTGTCTCAGATGCGGAAGCGATGCTATGGCCTGGTTTGATGGGAAGCACGTTCTCGATCAGTACCCGAGTGACGTAGCGCCTTCGGTGCAATATTCTACCAGATGTCGTTCCTGCCATATGCGAGGACTCGACTCTCACCTCCCACACCCCATCGGTCAACCCATAAGCGCTCGAGATACTGAGAGACTTCAAACCACCCTTGTCGGCATTGCCATCGTCACCGTCACCGTCACCGCCCTCCTCTTCGTCAGTCCGACCAAAATGTCTCAGTAACCTCTCGACCTCCTCCATCTCTCTTCTAATCATCAGCTCCTCTCTTCTAAGCATCGCCTTCATCTTCCCCTCTTCGCCTCCTTTCTCTATACCTGAACCATCCACTTCACTTTCGCGCTCCTGCTCGGAAAATCTTCTTCTCACCGAAACGCTGCCTGTAGTGGTCGCACGATTCAGCGATGTTAGAGAAAATTTGGGACTCGTGGGTGCCGATATGCTAAGAGAAGGGTTCGAGGGCGACATGGCTGACGGCGGGACGGTAGTCGATCGAAGGATGCCGGGCAGGACCATGGTTGAATTGGAGAGACTCGAGGGGCTGAGATTGACTATTGATGACGATCTGCTGGCATGGGGAGGTGGACGAGAGAGAATGGATCGCTCCGGGTAGAGATCACGGGCGTAGAGAAGAGGATGGATCACGAGTTTCCGGGTTGAAGTGGTCCAGGAAGTGTTGTTCCTGATGCAAAGGAATAAAGAGAAGAGAGGGGGACAGGCCAACAAGCCAGAGAAGTGATATGCGACGACATGTCAATCGATTATCATCCTGAACGAACTTCAAATCAGAAGCCGCCTTTGGCTTCCTAATCAGATTGTGTAGCTTTCTCAACTCACCGACACATCAAGCCATCAGTAGTCATCACGACCACAGCACCTATTTCGTCGTCCCAGAACCTGACTCTGATACCACTATCACTAGCACCATATCCTATGTTCCTACGGATAGCTTGTTCCTGTGCTGGTTGGGAATCTGGAGCCGGATCTGAAGCCACGGCAGCTGGAGTATTCCCACACGCAAGAGTCCCCATAGATATTGAGGGTAAAGACGTGCTGGTCCCGATTCCCAATCCTCCTCCCTGGCCCGACCCGGATCGGGACCGGGACCTAGTCCCAGATCTAGAGGTCAAGTCGAAATCAAGAACGCTACTGATGCTTAGGAAAACATCCATGCGTTTGGTAAGCGGATCGACATGCTCGACGAAAATATTCAGGCGTTTGGATAGGTTTTGGAAGAGGGGGGAGAATGTGGCTGGATCGTGTGAGAGGAGGACGGACAGGATGAGGGCTGGTGATGACAGAGGGGTGTTCAAGGGTTTGATGATCGAGATGAGACGAGACGAAATGCGGGTTCCCGACCCATACACGGATAAAAGGGCAGGAAGTTAGGTCTCATTTTGCAGGAAGTTGTAGAGAGCAGTCTCAGCCCCCGTACAATCAATCGTTCCTACATCGGTGTCGGTTGACAGAGAGAACCTTCCGCCTATACACTAGCCCTTCCCCCTTCATTCGCACGTCCGTTCCACCAAGACCAACCCACGGAGATTAAATGCGCATGGTACTTCGGCGATTTCTTCCTTGTTCTTGTTAGAAGACAACAAGGGAGAGAAACGAGCGAAAATAACAAGACTGATCCACACTCACTATCCCTCTCCTTCGGGCTTGGCGGCGACACCATATTTCTTCTTCAGTCCTGGTGAAATCCCGTGTGGTCGTCTTCGCACCAGTGACCTAAGGGAAGGTCGTGAACCTGCTTGAAGTGTGTTACCAATCGATGTTTCTCTCTCTTCGCTTTCTGTCTGTTTCTTTTCGCCTTTCTCTCTTGCTATATGCCCTTTCTTTCCTCGTTCTTGTGAGTTGTTTTTGCTATGACTGTACTCAATCTCGTTCGAATCGATATTCTGTGGCGTCCTGTATTGTGTCTTATATTGCTCTGCTTTAACCATTCTCATTCAGCAGTTCAATAAACCCCATCTGATTTGCTGTTGTAATGACTGGTTTATGCTTCAAACAACTCACACTCCCCGCGCTCAACCGATACCACTGCTACTGATCGAACGATGGGATGGTGGGGATACGCAGTCCGTCAAGCACGGATGCATTGTCATCAAACCCCTATTTGTCACCATTGAGAGAATCCGAGGGGGAATGGGAAAGGCGTCGATGGGGATAGTGAGAGTTCGTAGCTCAGTGATGTGAGAAAGTAACCGAGAAGTGTATTGAGAGAAAGAGGGAAGGGAGAAACAGACAGCGGAGAGGCAGGAGCCTCGGTGACGGGGGAATAAGGGTCGGATGAGGGGGTTTCCCCCAGTCCGCCCTAGCTGTCGTCATGGTTTGTCTTCCTCTCCGTCGCTCTATTTCTCGCTTCTTGTCTTTTGCTTCCTATTATAGCGCTTCTCCGTCGTCGCTTTGTCTACACTCATTCGACGTGGTGGGTGTCCTTGTCTTCGTCGTTCCCTCATGATTCTTTCTTTTCCCCCCCTCCCCCCCCCCCCCCCCCCATCCCCCCCCCCCCCATATCCTTTCCTCCTTTGCCTTTTGCACTTGGTCGTTCCCTTCCTCCTTGCTCTCCTACAGGCAACCTACCGTCGATCATTCTCCTCCTTTTCCCCCTTTTCCTTTACCTTCTCCTCCTTCTCTTACCTCTTTCTCACTGGACCTCCCCTGCAGTCCCCTCCTATTCCAGATCCTCCACATCCTCTAACGAAATCAAAAGCGAGGGGAATGATCCACTAACCCGGTCAGCCTGCCCTCCTCTCCCCCGCGCCCTCTCTTGCCTTGCTTTGTTCGTCTTGATGCAAACTCACACACATAACGAAAGAGAACCGCCAGGAATGAAGATGTTGATCCCCAAAAGAAAACGATACTACGATTTACCCCGAAAATTGAGGCAACAAGGGGAAAGAGAGAAGAACCACAAATCGATGAGAGAGTATGCACGGTGCCGAAGGCGGAGGAGGGTTTGAGGGTGAAGGCCGGGTGAATGAGGGAAAGGTTACGAATCGAGGATCAAGGATGAGAGCGAGAAACTAAAATCGTCTTGATCATGAAGCCCAGAGGGATGGCGGAAGGAGAGTGGGATAGGAGGTAGGAGATAAGACGCGGTTCCGGGTATGGGGAGAGACGCAAATGGAGGATAGTCGTAATATGTTCACAAAGTAAACAAGGGTTCAACTCAGTCGCATTTCGATCGCACGGCCCCCATGTTTATGAAACGCGGGCTCGGGTCAGACGCAGACGCAGACTGTAAACACAGAACTGAAACCGGAGGAAGTCGACGGAAAAGGGAAGGGAGGGGGGGGCAGATGGTGGACATACGACCGGCCAAACGACAACATCAACATCATTATCAGCGAGATATGACCTGACTGGACCGACTTCCAATCGCCATAGTGGATCTGATAAATCATAATCACATCGACCACTTTCATTTATCGTACCCAATCTTGCCCTGCTGTATCGACTATCCCTTTGTGTTCGATTATCGTACCATCGCCCCGCTCCCGCTCATTCGCCCTATAGGGAGACCCAAGAGCAATTGATTATCTGTGTTCAGCAAGCAACCGCTGGTATGAGATCGACAGGAGGGATACGTGCGGAACGGAAATAGCATTAACGAAGTGCGAAACAAAGACAACAAGAGGGAGACCCTTCACGGGTAGCCAATTGACGGAGGTCAGAGAACTCCCGTATTCAGCCGCACCTACACCCTACACCATACACCATCGAGGAGATCTTCATCATGGACCCGAACGCCAGTGCACGGTATTCCGCTTTCTCTTCTTCTTCTTCTGGTGGGAACGAACGACATCTCTCACCTCGTCCTCTACCCCTCCCCTGTCGTAGAAATCCCAGTATTCCAACACTCAGCAGGACCATCGTGACACCTGACTTCTCTTCCGGCCCATCCCCATCCCCATCACCGTCCCCATCTCCACCCCCAGCACCAGCGCGCACTGTCTCACTCGCCTCCCACACTTCCTCTCATCCGGCCATATCATCATCAACATCCATCTCTTCTCCTTCGTCTTCTTCCGCATTCACAGCTAGGGCTACAACCGTTACAGCCTCCTCATCTGCGTCCGCCGCGGCGGCAGGCTGGAATGAGCAAGGATACTATCATCCGAACAGGTCGTTGAGTTCAAATTTTCTCCAGGCCGGAAACAGCCGTGCAGTTGTGGGCTATAGTGAGATGGAAGAACAAAGTGAAGAACAATGGCAAGAGGAGGAATCGATGAGTATAGAGCTGATAGATGGTTTCCCACCCGGGGTCGGAGACGCGGTGAGGGACCGGCAGGTAGGCATATCTGTTGATCATAGTGAGTCTCGGATCGTTCTCTTCCTGGAAATTCTTTCTACGTACGCGGCCGATATACTTCATATCATCTCATTCTCATCCAAGAGCACACTGGAATCTCCTGGAAAAATCGATTATGCCCGAAGGTTTGCAGCTGACTCGCGATGTCCATGTTGCCTTTCATCTCTTATCTGTCACTTCCTCCCCCACCCCACTTCTGCCTGCCTTTTTCCAATACTTTTCATGCCCTTCCATTCCGCCCATACCCTACGAAACAATAATAGTGCACCCCTCTTACGCAACCTCAGCCTCAGCCGAGATGGAAATGTCAATGGAATTGAGTACAAATCCCGGTTCATCCGACGAAGATGAAAGAACCGATGTAACGGGAGACGCTGGTCCCGGCGTGCCTCCACCTCTACCTCGAGCTTCCACAACCGCAGCGCCGAGCACGAGGACACCAACGAGAACGCCCACGAGGGTTCTAACAACCGAAATGTTAATGACCGGTAACATGTCGATGTCGATGGCGGTGGAAGATACCTTCGATTCGTTTGTCGCTCAACGTGCATCAAGGTCTGCTGCCTCTGACGCGCTTCTTTTTGCTCCTGTATCTGTGTCTGCTTCGGAGTCAGAGGATTCTGGGGTAATCGCAGAAGGTAGAGATGTTGAAGGTGGCGACAGGCATGATGATGCGGACTTGGGACAGGAGGAAGAGGCAGAGGAGGATGAGCAGGAGGAGGAGCAGGAG
>JANGFI010001712.1:11532-25942 GCA_025758705.1 Goffeauzyma gilvescens
GGGGGGGGAGAGGGGGGAGGGAGGTCAGGGCATAGAAGGAGAGCGAAGGGGAGGGGGATAGGAGACAGGATGAAGAAGGGATGAGGCGGGAAAGGTTCCAGAGTCAACAGCAGTCAACATTGAACGACGAGGGCGGGTAGGGAAACCAACATCATCATTCGATAAACAAATACATATATAACTTCTCGATCCCTGTGATAGGGGGATTGTTCGACCAGATCGAATCATCCTCGAGTCACCCGCATAATCATCTTAGGCTTCTACCCTTACCGCAGCGCAGCACTTGGTCACAGTGCTGACGCTTTCCTCATCCCTGCGCTTCACTTCCCCTTTTTCCTTTTCAACCAGCCAGCTCTTGAGCTACCGTAGATCATGTGATTTACAACCTGGAAAAACAGGAAAGCTGGTAATCGAATCGAACGACCCCTTTTTTTCTTATCCTTTGCCTACTGGTTTTGGGTCAGCTGACTTCCTACGTAACTGAAAATGTCGGCTAATGCACATCCTCGAGATGCCAGGCTATCCACCGTGGATCAACCCCACATCGACTTCGTGCCCCACCTCTCCAGCTCTGCACGGACTCCTCCGTCTTTCAGTCATTCTCCTTATCTGGTCCCTCCTAAGAGGATAATCCGCCTTAGAACTTCCACTTACTTCAAGAGCTCGTCTCAAGTTCGAGTCCAAGACCCATACGAAAGGCCATCCCACGTCCCTACCACTATTGGTAATGCTGAAAAGTCTAGAATGCAGCGATCGAAACCAGAGTCAGAAGCAGATGTTTCGGGAACCTGTGATCCTGCACGACCAATTCCCCCGAAGACTGTTACTACGATCCAAGAAAAGGTTAGCCAGAGTATGGCGAAGATGAACCCGAGTCTCAAGACGACTTCACTGCTAGTACCGGGACGTGGAAGGAAAATCAAGCAAGAGGAGGACGAACTTATCGTTGTTGTTCCTAGGACATACAATCGAAGACCAACGGTCCATCTCACGCGCCGCCAGGGCAAGAAAAACGAAGGCTATGAAAGTGATCTGGTCGAAGGAACATTGAAAGCCGGGAGAGTTACTACGTGGGGGAGGGAGCGAAGGCAAAATGACCACGATGCTGCCCACAAGGGTCGAAGAACTCAGAAAGAACTTGCGAAATCTCAATTACAGCCTCTCAAAATTGCGTCGAACTTCGAAAGTTACGGGTGAGTCTGTTGATGGCTATCAGCAGCACCCATCCAAAGACTGACCCCCAATTCCCTCTCTTTTTCTCTCCTGTTACAGTGTTCGAACAAAGCAGACAGATCAACCAAATCGTGCCGCTTATCCTCATGAGCAGGTGATCGCCTTGCCGACCCCGACCTTCACCCCTGCTGACCCCTCGCCTTCTTTCTTCCACGACCCGACCCTGGCTATCAAGCGCAATCCTCCTCTCTCAACCACCATGTTTGAACAAACCCGAACACAACTTCCTTTGCCATTCGAAAGAACATATCCCATGACACCAACTTACACTCCACGATTCGGACGCTCAGAGGAAGATTTGGGCGATGAAGTGATGGCACGGGGGAGTGAGGGAGAGTTGAAGCGATATGGACGAGACACACCGCCGATAACGAGCACGAACATGATTCAGAGGCGCATCCAGAATAGGGAACATCACGGCAATTACTTGATCCCGACTTCCGAGATGTGGGAAGACCAGATCGATGGGAGACCTCTTCCCTACTGGCTAGGATCGATACTGCCGCATCCACCAAGCAGAAAATGATGAACTGTGCGCTCCTCCTCAACGTTTCGCCCTGCCACACCATCAACCACAACAATCTACCAGCGAGGGGGGTTTACGAGGTCTTACAATTCAAAATCTCGTTTCCCTTTCCCAAGATCTTCCGCCGAATCAGCAATATTATCATCGTGATCATCAAGTCGTACATATTCAAGAAGAGGTGACACCGACGTTCACCTCCGGGGCGTTCGGAAATGGACTAACTGCGTCTATCCATCCTCGGCGACGTATCGAAAATACTTCTATTGGAAATATAACTCCGTTTCCGACTCAGACGCAGAACAAAACGAATAGGACGCAGAGACTGGATCACTCAGACTCTCTCGAGAACGATAAAACTGCTTCCGAATTCTCGAGTCTTGGAGAATTTATTCTTCCTCGGGAAATCCCGTTTGGGTTTCCAGCGAATCAAGTCGTGATGAAGGGGGGTTCCAGAAGGGAGACGGTGGATAGGGACGGGAAAGCGGGAAAAGATTCGTTAGAGATCGCTTACGATCTCGAATCCAAAGTCCAAAATGAGAGCGATGAAAAGACCCAAAAAGAGGAAAAGAAAGCACGAAAAGTCGAACACTCCCTGGCTGAGCAAAAGGCGGATTCCGAACATGTTGATCACTCGATGAGGGAATATCTGATACTAGATGAAGATGAAGTGGAGTCCACGGAGGATGAGGGGATATCCCGGCCGGTGGTAGATCATTCAAAAGAAGGGGAGGAGATGAGAACTAAGGGGGGGACTGTGAACCTGAGCCCAAGAGTAGGTGGCTCAGAGAGTACCGAGTATCCGGATAAGTGTCAGGAGAGCTCCAAGAGTCGACAAGAGGCTCTCGGCCCACACCACCGCGCTCGTCCGAGCTCGATTGAAATAACCACGTATTTCCCTTCGACACCGACCCGAGGAGTACGAAAACGAGGACGAGTACATCTTCAATCGTCTTCCCGATCATATCGATATCTCCACTCCGCTTCTCCTATCACCCCAACTGCACACGCCGCCCCGATCTCCTCTGCTTCCCCCAACCGATCATCCCTGACGGGAACCGATAAATTCCTTTCCATCGGACCCTTTGCATCCGCCAACGGCTCACCTCCTTCTTCACACTCGTTCTTCGGGATGTGTATCCGGGGGGAAGCAATAACAACACCGAGCCGAACGTCTCACCCGAGCTCAGATTCGTTCGATGATATGCCGGCTATGAAGAAACAGAAACTTTTCCCCGAACTTGGAATGAACCCTTCTTCTGATTTTGGATCGAGTGGATTTTGAGGAAAAATTTGCCGTTGGGATTACGCGAGAACTCTTTGGGACTGGCGAGGAACAAGAGGGGTAAAGAAGGGGATGGGCGGGGAAACACGACGATCGGTATCGGGGCGGTGGGACCAAAGATTATTCTGATTACATCCCAAATACAAGGTCCACGCCCAAACATGTGCATACTGTATTTTCTCAGTTATTGATTGTGACGGATCGTGTACTTGTAGTTGACTTCATTTGTTCTGTTTCTGTATACTGCGATGGTTATGTCCAGAAACGGTGCACGCTATCACTCAAATCCACACGGTAACCTTTCTGGCAGAAAATTTCGGGACACCAGCAAAGGATGACACCCAGTCATTCCCTCGTTTTTCTTTTTTGTCCACACATCTCACCTTCCACTGAGTGAGGCGGGGGTAACTGGGTTTGGGCGCTTCCGTTTCTGGCGACAGAAGATGATACGAAAGGGAAGGGCAACGAGATGCTTTGTCTACATTGCAGTCGCTACTACCCTTCG
This sequence comes from Goffeauzyma gilvescens, assembly GCA_025758705.1. Lineage (NCBI taxonomy): Eukaryota > Fungi > Basidiomycota > Tremellomycetes > Filobasidiales > Filobasidiaceae > Goffeauzyma > Goffeauzyma gilvescens. Next base: position 15,079 of record JANGFI010001712.1, read on the forward strand.
CCTGTGGAACCCTTTTCTTCTGAGTTCTAAATCCCAAGCTCTAGGACCCTTCAGAGGGGCGTTGGTGGAATTTTATTCTTTATAAATTCGTGTAAACGTTTCTTATGATGCCTTTGATAGTATCCTGCATCCCACCATCCTATCTGTAGTGGCAACAGGACCGTTAAGTCAGTCGCGCTAACCCTTTAGAAGTTTGACTGAGAAAACACGGACATTTGTCAATCTCCGCCTTTTGCACGCAAAGCCACTTGTTGGACGATGTCCGTGTTTGGTTGAGCCTCCACTCTCGCGAACTACTGTTCCCCTCTCTCCCCCTTGACACCGGTTATTGAATCCCGACATCGTCGCGACTTAAACCCCCCCCCCCCTAAACAGCTGCTAGTTCTTGGTTTGCTCCTCGGCGAGGATACTGTAATCACGTCCGCAATCATGCCTCAGGACTACTCTTTGTTTCAATTCAATTCAATTCAATTCGATTCGATTCAATCCAACACACTTACACAGCCTGCCCATCGTGTGTATATACTGGAGGGAGCGCTTCACCTTACCTGATCATCGTAACAACTCAAAATCCATCCCTCAATCAGCTCTCGATCTCGTTCATATATTCTTAAAGGATACCACCGGACTATCTCTTCTCTTTTTGATTAGGACATGTGGAGGACCGCATAAGATCCGCATATCGTCTATTCGTGTATTCAATATCAGAAAAACGAAAACAATAGAGGATAGGCTTCGCGATATCGCTGAGAAGGCAAGACGAAGACAAGCAGGAATCGTGTCCTCGCAGATAGAAGGAATCAAGCGAAAGCGAACAAACGGACGGACGTACGAACGGGAGAATGTCGTCTCCGATCTCAGCACCTTCTATCGATCCTTCGATCAATGCCACAATAGCCGTTACTGGTGGTGCTGATGCGACGCACTCCCTATCAATCCCGACATCGTCATCACTCAATCACGAGGACTGGTTGGCTTCGGGAACCAGAGGAGAAGGAGCGCAAGCTGGAGGATACGGAGAAGGAGAAGAAGGACAGGGAGAAGCCTCCGGGTCCGATTTCAGGTGGGCGGATCATGCGCAAATATGTGAGTTTGTTATGGAAGAAGGTGGAACTTTTGTTCCTCCCTGTTTTTTTTCCCTGCTTCTTAGTCGTTCTAGTGTTTCTCCTTGGCACTGTCAAGGTTAAGACCCGCATATGTGGGGACTCTCTGACTTCTCGATCCTCTCTTTTGCCGTCCCCCAGTGCGAGCCAACCAACGTGATCAATCGCAAATCCTCCATCTCTCTTCCCTCCTCTCCTCCGTCCTCCGCGGCCTTCTCGGATCCCGGTACCTCCTATCCCACTCACAAACTCTCGATATCCTCACAAAACTCATCTACTACGGCCTGACCTTCGGTGCGAGTTCTCAGACTATTGGAGAGGAATACGTCGATGTTGTTCCGTATGCTGTTAGACGGATGAATTTTCCGGGGAAGTTGAGAAGATGGTGTAGCTTGGCGTTGTTGATTTTTGGTCCAAGTGTTCCGGATTTGTTAGTCAAGTGGTTGAAGAGGGGTAGAAGACCGGATGTATTGCGGTCGCAATTTCCATCTCCATCTCCATCTCCATCAACATCCAGCGAGAGCGCAGGAGGATCAGGGCCCGGGTTAGAGCCACAACCGCAATCAAACCCTACAAGAACAAACGCAATTTCAAGAAGAGAACTCCTCATAAGGATACTGGAGAGTAAAGCATTTTCCCTCCTTCCCGAGATTTGGTTTGCTTGGTTCCTCGTTTGGGGAAGAAACGTGGATTGGAGTAAGACGATGACGGGGATGAGATATGTGAGTTTCCATACATCCCACTCCATCCCTTTCCAGGGCTAGATTCCGAGCCACGGACACCTCGAGTTCGACCGTCCACGTCGTTAGGAATCCGCACTGCTTTAAACCTGACACAAGAAACTGATACTTATCGACGCTTTTGCCGTCCTTTGTTTCTTCATGTCTTGTCTTTCGGCGGTCTGATTCCCTATCCTTCCTCGCTGCCTGCCCAAACGATTGTTCATTCTTCCCGCCTGAGTAGATATCCGTCCTACCACCTCTGCCAAACACGTTCGCTGGAACAGCTTACACACCCGTCGGATTGATGGTCCTTCTGAGTTTGATTCGGAAATTATTGCCTGAACGCGAACGAAACTCGGGTAGCACGACCGACTCGGATGGGGGATCATCGTCTACTTGGGTGATGAAGACGTTGTCGCGATTCCGGATCGAGTCAGAGCCTGCACTAAAGGAAGGATTAAAACCTGAACAAACTTCTTCTGCGCGACCCGATCACGAATTTGGAGAAGAAGCAGACGCAGACTCAGACGAGGCAGAACGAACATCCTCAAAGACGGTTCTACAACCAGAAGATTTATCCAACCCGGCCCGACAATGTCCACTCTGTCTCTCCCCTCGAGGACTCGGAAAAGAATCAGGGGGAACAGCAGTGACCGAGTGCGGCCATATCTTTTGTTGGACCTGTATACATGATTGGGGAAATGAGGGGAAGATGGAATGCCCTTTGTGCAGGCAGGCATTGAGGATGGAAAGACTGACCCCGGCGTATAATTTGTAGTAAAGCGTAGAGCAGGGGATTCTGCTGTGAAGCAGGCATTGGAGTCACAACGGAGGTTAATTTTGAACGAAAATTATACTCATACATATTGCAAGGATCTCCTTTTTGACGCTCCCTATATCACCTTCTCACTCCATGCTAAGTGCGACCTCTTCCAAGCCGGCAACATCGATCACACCTCCGACAAGATGTAAACTTCCTGCAACCAGAACATCCACCTCCTCTCCCTCTGTGGATTCCTCCCTCACGATTCTAACTGCGTCTTCGATGCTCGGCTCGACATGGATGTGTCCTTCCGGGAACGATGGGTTCAGCTCTTTCCAGGCATCAGCGATGGCATGTTGTGTGGCCAGAGCAGAGAGATCGGTCGGGTCAATCGCTTTGGAGGTGAGATCACCTTTAAATCCACCGTCATGGTAAGTCACGTTGGTGCAGAAAATGACATGGTCGAACCATTTGTCTACCTTGCTTGTTGTCGCCTGAAGGCCCCCTTGACGACATTTCAAAGCTTGCTCTCCGGCTTTAGCGAGAGCCCCCAGCAGTTGCTCTGCTGATCGCCCGTTGGTGCAGTTGAAGATCAGGATTCGCTTCACATCCGAATCACTCTTCATTCCCTCTTCTCCGTAAGCCCAATCTCCACAGCAGCTCAGTGACTCAACAGTATGGGCTCCATCGAGGAACCAAGTGGCATGACCATTTGACGGATCGATAACGGTCTGACATCGGCCTGGCCAGCGAGCTGATTCCAGCGCAGATAGGACAAGGGGGGGCAGCACGGTGGTGGACGATGATACAGATGCTGAAGCGCTTGAAGATGCGTTGTCAATCTTTTTCAAAGGCGAAAGGTCGGATGGAAGGGAGGGAGATGTCAAGACACCTTTAGCGAGTGCGACGGCCAGAGAAGCATTCACGATCTGATGTTTGCCTCTCAGACCGAGTTTGATGGTCTTGAGTTGATCGAGAACAGGGACGACCTCGAAAGAAGACGCTCCCACACTCTCGGCCATCTCTCTCAATTCGGCTTCCCCTTTCCCACCCTCTTGCTTGATGCTCAATGCGGGGACACCCCGTTTGTAAATCCCACCCTTGTTTCGAGCGATCTCTTCGATCGTGTTTCCAAGGAGGATGGTATGATCCAAGCCAAGAGAGGTGACACCGGCGATCAAGGGTCGAGGGACAAGGTTCGTCGAATCGTAGGTGCCTCCTACACCAACTTCGAGGACGGTAAGTCGGACTCGAAGAGAGAGGAAGACGTGGAATGCGAGGAGTGTGAGGAACCGGAAGTAGACGGGGTAGGCTGGGAGTGGGATTGGTCCAAGTCCAGTTGCGTGCTGTGAGCTATGATCCACAGCCGACTGTTCATCGTCTTTCTCGGTCATGACGGTGTTTGGAATTGAAGAAGGCAAGTTTGAATGTTTGTCGCTTTCGGTCGAGACGGCGGCGGTAAACTTGTCCCAGACCTCGAAAAAGTACTTGGCGAATACTCTCTCAGGAAGAGGCTTGCCATTGATTCTAATTCGTTCCCTGACGGCGCAGAGATGAGGTGATGAGTATAACCCGATCCCACCGATGAGCTCGGCTTCTTCTTCCTCCACTGAGCGGTGCTCCTCCTTCGTCGCCTTGGTTACATCCACCTGCTTGGAAGGTAATATTCCCACCTCCATCATCCCTTGCCTAAAGATCCGTTCCACAAACGCACTCGTCGATCCCTTTCCCTTCGTACCCGTAATATGGATGACGTTCAAAGCGTTCAGATCTTCTGGCTTGTAACCGAGTCTTCGGAGGTACTCATTCATCTCAGGTATAGAGTATTGGTTCATCTTGCCACCTGATTTACGGATCGCTTCGATAGTCGCCGCATTCGATTGGCAGGTGTTGAGTAGGTTGATCGCATCGCGGTAGGTTCGTCCTGATTCTGCCTCCGGTCGAGCAGAGGTGGACATGTTGGCTGGGACATTGAGGGAAGACATCTTGGAGAGGCGTGTTGGTCTAGTGATGAAAAGAAAAGAGGAGGGTTGGAGAGATGTTATCGACCGAAAGCGAGACGCGGTGGAGGATACGATACGGCCGGATTGGATGAGCCTGTTAGGTAGACGATGTCGCACGGGATGTACAATTTGTATTACTTCACGAAGAAGACGCATGGGTCGAGTTTTTGTGTCCCGGAATGAAGACGAGAGTCAACAGGAAGAAATTGGATTTACGGGACTTTTCGGGACGTCATTGACATGATATAAATAAATTCGGGATACCTGATCCTCTAACCTTGAAATCAGGTTTTTATTTATTTGTGATTTCGAGAATGCACCGGCAGCGCAAGTTGACCCCGGATCCATCCTCATTACGCCGCACCGTCCTCCCTGTTATCATCGCGGAAGAGGAGGGGGGGGGAGGGGGAGGGGGGTCATAAGTATAGATTATATTTATTTATTATTTCTTAGAATCCAGTCACGACCATTTTCCGCGTGTTCCATATTTGAAAGGGAGGGTGATGCTGGTGGGTGGGGACGTCCATGGAGTCTGACAGTCAGCATATGCACATGAAGTGGAAATAATACATCAGAAAGTCCTTTCCATCTCTGCAAAGCATTTCTTGAGCAGTTCATACAATGAGCAAACAATTCGGATGCTAAAGCAGGGGTGTCCATAAAGATCCAAGTGATTTAAGCCAACCGAGCACCGATCTCCGCCGCCCTCGCTCGCCTCCCTCTTTCTCAGCATAATGTTCTTGTTTCTGGTGCAATCAAAAGTACAAAGTGTCGGTGCGTAGGTCCAAGGTGCCATTTTGATGTGCACCTCGCCCGTACCTTAACATAAAAAAACAATAAACAATGAAACAAAAAGGAAAAGATAAGCAAAGCAATGTGTCCGTAATTGCGGTAAAAAGAATGAAGAAGCGAAAAAGCAAAAAAAGGTCCATTGTCATAAAAATAAAAAGGTAGTGTCCGCTGTAGGAAAGGGGGAAAGGAGAAATAGAGCTGCCAAACTGACGAATCGAATTGACCGCAATTCCGGGATGTCGCAAGGAGATGGAACTCTCAACGAATGTCGTCCCTGTGACCTGCATCGTGGTCCAACATTTTCCTTGAAGCCAGGAGTTGTCCGTCTCCCGGAACGTCGATCAACCTAGCCGGTGGTCTGAATGATCTCGTTGGCGAGTGTTCAGATCTGAATCGTTGTGACTCAGTCGAATTGTCTTCATCGGCATTTCAAAATACCCGCCGTTGCTCGACAAGTTGTTCCCCCTTTCGTCCATGTTTTCAGGTGATTCAATATCAAGCGAGGTAGAGACGGACGAGTTCCTCAAGATGGAGTGTCGAGTTGGAGGGGAGTAGAGTTGCGCTGGGTTCGAGATGGTTGACGTTGGATAAGGTCCATCTAATCCTGGAGAATTGATACCGTTCTCGTTCGGGCCGTTGTAAAGCAGTGTTTTAGTGGAAGAGACCGAGGGCGATTTGTCTCGATGGTATGACGCCGTACGTGATGTCAGTATAGAGGAAGGTGACCAACCAGCTGGAGGATATGTCGAATCCCAAGCCGAAGCCGAGTGACGAATGTTGTTTTCTCTCGTGCTATCAGTGTTGCCATGGCCGGAGTCGACTTGAGTAACGTTATAATTGGGTTCCTTTTCGTCGCGTACTGACTCTCCCGACGTGATCGTCCTGAGCGGGTTCGCCGCAAGTGAGCTGCTGTCACCAGCACTATCGTCACAGGCCCAAGAATCGACATCCAAGTCGGAATAACCGTCGACCATTGATTTTTGTCTCTGCATGCTCTGATATTTCTTGCTTCTTCGACCTCTGGCAGCGACGACTGCAGGGTCGTCGTTCTTCCCCTCGGGTTCTTCGGATTGGGCATCGGGTGCTGATCCATCTTTTCCGTATTTTCTTCGAAGCCAGAAGAACCAGGCACAGAACATACCAGCAGCTAGAGCAACGAAACCAAGGATGACACCGAGAGCGATGATACCGCCTGAAACAACGTGATGACCTTGGTCTTGTGCTTGTTGAGATGATGAACCTCCCCCGCCTGAATTGGAACCCGAGTTGGGGCCACCAGATGTGGAACCGTCAGAAAGAGGCATGTTGAGTGAGCGTACGTTGTAGAATTGTTGAGCGGCGGTAGTTGAATTGGTTAGAGGGACGAGACCAACGAGGGGTGCCCAATTTTTGCTGGTTGCGCCTGCGACTGGGTAAGTGTATACGGAATAAACGTTCTTGAGGAAGGAGGAACCCAAGATGATGTCACCTGCGGTCAACCCTGCGCCGTATTGCATTGATCCTAGACAATTTTGGTGTGTTTGGTCCGAGGAAATGAAGTCAGACATGTCCAGTGGGTGAACAGGGTAGGCAATCGAGTTAAAGATGAAAGAAACTGCAATCGGTTGTTTGCAAGGGACGTAGTAATTGCCGTCTGAAGAGGGACCTATGCCGTAAACGCCGTACACTGCGTTAAGGAGATCACGGTCTGCGAACAAAATGGGACCTCCTCCAGAATCCATGACGGCTACGGGCCAGCTCTGTGACGTCGTTGTCGATGAAGGCATCTTGATTGGAAAGTATTGAAGGTTAGTCGGACCGGATGTCGACGAAGACGGTGAGTTGAATGTGGTCACGGTAATTCCTTCGAGCATAATCCTCCAAAAGAGCGGACCAGACGGTGAGGAAACGACATTACTGTAATTTGGTTGACAAGGGTTCCCACATATTGACGTATCTCTTGCTCCGAATCCGAGAGAACTTTTTGTGGTTGAGTCACCCCATCGCTCAAGAGCGAGACTGAGGTATCGTCCGACTGGTGCGGTATTACCTGCTCCGAATAAGTTGTCCAAAAATGTCGCCCCGTCCGGTCCTCCACTAGTCCCTCCCGGAATGATCGTCGTTATCACAGAGTTTGCCGGTGGTGATAATCCCAAAACGCCTGAAAACCCACCTCCTGATAAATCTTCGTTATTCACGGTATCGGCCGCAACAAGCGCTTGATAACCGACAGTGAATCCAGTATCGCCACCAAACCCAGTCCCATTAACAGCCGTTTGGATCGTAGAGACGTTGACACCGACGTGAAGTTGGTCCCAGTAGATCTCACCGCTCGCACTTCCTTGTTGGAATTCGAGATTCGCGTATGCACTCGTGTCGATGGCTTGGCCGGCGTTGTAGAGCCCGACTCCACTGCCTTTACAATTGGTCGTCGAGCATGTCGTTGCGGCGACCCACTGGAGTGTGCGAGGAACGCGAAGTGTATCAGAATGAAACGAACGAAGCAAACAAACACAAAAGACCCCCCCCCCCCCAAAAAAAAAAAAAGAGAAACAAATAAAGCACGAATGTTAGATGATGAACATGACAAATGCGACCATTTCTGGCTCTGGCATCGGCGGGAACGGACCCTCCCCCCCCCCCCATAAGAAAGCCTTATAAAGTCAAACGCGAAGACTCACCAAATCCGCACTCCCTAAATCGACTTGAAGATTCATCGTTTGATACTGAGATCCCGATCCTGACCCTGTTGCATCTGCACTTCGGCGAATGCTGTCCTTGTTGTCGCCAATGTCGTCATATTCTTCGTTGTCGTTGGTGTCCCTTACGGGGAGATCGGTACTCAACTTTCTTCTGCGTCGGTGGTCGTCCTCGTGCGCGGTTTCGATCCGTTCTTGCGATTGCGGTGGCGGTTGGGGTTGTAGACGCAGTAATTTCCCAATCCTAGTTCGACCAATCCTAGGTCTTGTTCTTGTGTTTGACTCTGATCGACTTATCTTCACATCCTCTTGTCCACTCGCACGCGCACATCCACTTCCACTTCCACTCGCACTCGCACTCGCACTCGCACTCGCACTCGCACTCGCACTCGCACTCGCACTTCCACTCCCGCTCCCGCTCCCGCTCGTATCCCTAGCCACACCACTCTCACTCCTCTTCTTCTGGACGGCCCTGTGTCCGAAAACAACCGGGACTGCATATATACTCCCCCCTACCGAATCCCCTTTCAGCACCAGATCCACCAGCAATCCATTAGAGCCATCTTGTAATGGTTGATTGGGTTGAGGGACGTACGCGGGCTGAGCAGGGGGTTGAGGGACAGGAGAAGGGGAATCTGAATAGGCGGGTGAAGGGGAGGATGTGGTCGTCCAGAGGGGGTCGGTAATGGAGGTCCCTCCTTGTCGCGTGTTTGCGTTGGTGTTTGTGTTTGTGGCCGAATTGCTTGGTGTTATTGTTGGAGAGGAGGCGAGGGAAGAAGAGGCGGGGGCGGGGGCGGGGGCGACGGCGGTAATAGCACCAGTTGGTTGATTCGTCGGTACTGCTTCTGACAGTGCTGCCGTTTCTCCCGGCTGCATTGCATTAGCGCTAACGCTGACGCTCACAACCCTAGGGGCCGAGAACGTATTTGTTAACGATGTCCCAAAGAGAGCAGGTGAGGCGGCGGTCGCGGAAGGAGGAGATGTTGGAGAGGGTGAGGAAGTATATAGAGGGTCGTCATTGTTGGCGGTCGGGACGTTGTTTTGTCGTCGGATGAGACGATCGTTCGCGTCGGTAAAGCCTTCCATCGTGATTGGCGAGTGTATCCGGAAGAATCCGGACAAACGAGGGCAAATACGATAGTCACACTATAGGGCCTTGACACCAGGCTAGGTTTTGGTTCCCTCGTTTCACCTTGATCCTGGAGGTCAGACGTTCAGTTGAGGGGTAAGGGGGGGGGGAGCCGTGAAGGTTGTCGGTCCTTGTTCTCGGAAATGCCGGAGATGGTGTTGAGGTGGGAGTAGTGGTCGACGCGGAATGAGTGACCATGGCTCCTCTTTCCTCGTTGACTGGTCGTTTCTCCGTTCGTTTCTTCCTGTTCTTGTTGTTGTCCGTCTCTGTGTCGGAATCGCTAACTTGATATTTGATGTCAGTCAAGTCAAAGCATCCCCCTGCCTACCGTCCTTGTTTCCTTTTCGGATTGCTCTCGACGGTCGGAAGTTCCAGGACCTCACCACAATATCGATAAACGCAAGGAAGAAAACAGAACAAAACGTCGAGCTTGCTCCCCTTTTTCATACCCGATCCGTCGATTCCATTCCGTCCGTAATTCCAGGAACGGTACTGAATTGGAAACGGTGAAAAGAGCGTCGACAAAAGGAGCAACTGAGGGTCGGTCGGATTGAAACTGAAACTGAAACTGAAACTGGTAGGTTAAAAAAACTGAGTGAATGCAAACGAATGATTGAATGGGGCTGGTCGGAGCGGGGATATTGTGAAATCAGCATGTGAATGCCTGAATGGTGGTGTGTGTGTGTGTGTGTCTGTGTGTCTGTCTGTCTCCACTTGGAGGAAACAAGACGACGAAAACTCCTATCCGTATCCGGTATCCGGTATCCGGTATCCCGTACCCTCCTGTATCCGTATCCTCTATTCGTACGTCGTCGTCCTTCGTGCATCCCCGTCCGTCCGTCGATCGTTTCCCCCTTCCAAAACGTCCCCCTTGCCCTGTCCCTGCCCTGCCCCTGCCCTGTCCGGAGAGTCAGTCGCGGGGTCACCGACCTTTTCGGTTCAGTCCCATCTCTGTTCGCTTCCCTCTCTCAGCCTCTTTCCCTCATTCTTCGCTTGGAATTTCTTCTCTCCCCTTTGCCTCTGCCTCAGCCTCTCCCCTTCTCCCCCAGCCCTCTCCCTCTGGCCCCCCCCCCCCGGTTGTCTATTTCGCTTACTCAAAAGAATTGAAACGCGTGTGATCCGATTCTCCCATCCCATCCCAACCTGCTTCTTCCTCTCTCTTCCCTCCCTCTCCCGCCTCCCTTTCCACTTTGCACCGTCCCACTTCTAGATCTTCCTGTTCCCTCCTCTCCTCCTCTGCCCACCCGCCCGCTCCCTTACCCGCCCGATGTCCGACCGGTCCAACACCCCACTCCTAATTAGACATAGCCTTCGCCCCTCCTATGATCCATGATCGTGTTCTTCTCCTCAATCGCCGTGGTCACAACAAACACACACACCACACAGCCTTCCCTTTCCCTTCCCATATCCCGCATCTCTCTCCTATTCCCACATCCCGCGCGTCTCCTGCTCTCACGCCTCACTCTCTCCCTTCCCCCCGCTCAGTCTTCCGAGGGACTGACATAGATCAACCCGCGTCCTCTGCTCTCACGCCATTCACATCGCATTGCATCGCATCGCATAGGCATAGCATAGCATAGCATGCACACATGACACCAACCGTGAGCTCCCACTCCCCCCCACCCCCCCCCCCCCCCCCCCCCCCCCCCCCCCCCGGCCCCCCCCCCCCCCCAC
>JANGFI010001713.1:270-25984 GCA_025758705.1 Goffeauzyma gilvescens
TCCAGGTGACGTGTTCACACTGATAACAGACCTAGAGTTAGAGTTTTGTATATGGGCATCGACAACGATTCGTCATTGCTGCGCCGTGGAAATTGCATTTCGGCGATTCTAATTCGGCTCAATCAACCAGGACAGGGAGGATGATATTCGCCGCTTCTTATCTCTGGTGAATAACCATCAATACGGGGCATGAACGCATGCATGAGGAGGGGGCATAATGAATAATACAACCATCTTTCCACATTCTTCCGTTTCGTCTTCAACGATCGCAACTCATCCCTGTGCCAACGGCGTCCGAGCTCACTTGCCCGAGCTGACAGTGAGGACGACCGTTACTCCCTCAAGTATTGGGCTAACGTGTGTACCTTGTCGAACATGAGTGTGAGATACGAGGTATCGTTTAGTAATATCTCCAAGTGCTTGATCGCGTCTTCTTCCGAGATACCCAGCATAAACTTTTCTTGGACCTGATACAAAGATGAAAGAAAGGAGAACATCAGTCAGGCTAGTCCAACTAATTCAAATCCTGTATGTTCCGTCCACTGTTGCATTACAACCCCCCCTCCCCCTCACAGCAGGACGTGGGTGTGACACTACGACTCACCTTCAACACCGCCTTATCCGGTTCCAGCCTTATATCCTGGATATTCGCATCCACCATCAACGCCACCAAATTCAAGATCAAATTGGCATTTTTCCTTAAAATACTAAAAGCGGTATAACACAAGCTTTTAAACCTTGAATAATGGGGTGAATTCGGTCCACCCATCGCGTCAACCATCTCTCGACAGACTTTAACGGGTGGTGGGAATGGTTTTGGGTCTCGGCCGAGGATGTAACCAAAGTCGACGTGGAAGAAATGACCGTCGGGGGAGAGCATGAGGTTGTCGAGATGTCGGTCGCCAACTCCGAGGACGTAGGTGAGGACGGAATAGCCAGCTGAAGGGAGTGGCAGCGAGGAAATCAGAATCAGCGTGGAAAAAAAAAGAGAAGACAGAGGGTCGGCTAGGCTCACCACAACTCCTGACGAACGTATCCAACACCGACGGTTCCACACCCAACGTCCCAATCGCGCCCTCATTGCCGTACTCGATCTTGAGATAATTCAACAGACTTCCATGTTCACCCATGATTGCCGCCAAACTTTTACTCGGCACGAACTGAATCATTCCCTCAGTTGATCCAGTAGCAAGCACGGCATAGGGACTTAATTTAAGGTCCAAGTTCTCTTTTCTCAACAGTCGGTCCATTAGTGTGAATAGCTGTAAGACAAGTTGATCTTGTCGGAGATCGTCTCCATTTTTAAAAATGATTGGGTATTCGCCTTCCTCCGTTTCGAGCCAGAGGAGCATGGGGAAAAGGTTCGATTTGAAGACAGAGGATCGCTCGGGGGATATACTGATGATTTCAATACGTGGGTTGAGAGGGAGAGATAAAGGTGAAGGAAGGGGTGAGAGTCCATGTTTATGGTCGGCAATATAAGCACGGAGTTTATCGATCTTCTTCGGTCGAGCGTCCTTGGATGTTCGGAGTTCTTTCGCTTTACTGGAAAGTAAACCGACGAACTCGCCTTGTCTCTTCAACTCTTCTCGACGGAGAACCCCTTCTTCAGTCTCGACGAGCTTGGTCATGAATTGAAATGCGACGCGTGCGAACATCTTGCCCACTATACGATCTTCACATTCAACCATGAGGTACCAGTGGAGCGCCGTTCCCAAGATCCGGTCGTGGACGGCTCGTTCGATCAAGAAGTCGGCGAGGCCACTATCTGTTTTCACGCCCTGTCGCTCCTTGTGTTTAACACCGCCGGTCGCAGATGAGAGAAGGTGACCATCACCAGCCGTTGTTGTCGACCTGGATTCAAACTTGAGTGCCTGTACCAATTGCAAGAGGTAGAGAAGTAACTCGTCATCGTCCGCTTTTGCGAGATGCTTGACTGCGAACGCTCTAACTCTCGAATCTTCGAAATCGGGTCCCAACATCTCGAGAGCATCATCCATCCCGACCTCGGACCAAAGTGGTAAGAGTACTTCTACGGCTTGTCGTGCTTCAGCGACGTCTGACCATGTTACGGACTTGAGGAACTTAGTCAGTGACCGTTTGAACGTATGTATTGAGAACCGATATCTCCATATAAGATCTTTATCCTCTGGTGACAGCGTGTAGGTCGGAGGTTGTCGAAAGAGATCATTTAGCAAGTCTCTCATCTCTGGACCGGGTTTCAATTCTCTATCCCCTCTACCTGTTCGATGACTTCTCGCCAATCGTCTATACTTTGCTTCAACCGGATTCCCCTCACCATCCACATCTTCACGTATCCTCATACTCTCTGGATCATACAACTTCCAAAGATGAGAATCCGATCCGAGGAAATTCGGTGGTACCGGTGATGGCCCAATGACGAGAAGAGGGTTCGGTATTGGCTCTGGCGGTGAAGGAAGGTTCGCTTCGGTCTCAGCGAAAACCACTGGAAAATCAAATCGAGGAAGATCGATGTTTAAGTACACTTTATCCCCTCTTCGAGATTCACGATCTTGGACCCTCTCTATTTCTCTGAAGGCCATCGCGTCTAACCAGTCCAGTTTCGGCATATCCCCTCTTTCGAAATCTTTCACCAACCCGAGCAGTCGGCCTAGTTCGTCATCTTGATGGACGTCACTCGGTGTCTCACTTGGGTCAGTCGAATCTCCGGCCCGATTCAAATGAAGATAACAACGCTGTTGACCTCTTTTGAGGGTTCCTTTTCGTCCAAACAACTTCAAACAGGTCCCACCGACCGGAACTCCTTTGTTCCCTTTCTCAATATCGTACACCGTAATAACAAGTTGCGAATCAATCGGTAATGATGCGTACTGGATCGGTAGTGTGACTGACGTATTCCAGTGGTATGCTGATCTCTCTTTAAATATCTTGCTCCCCGTTTGGAATGGGAGCGTCAAAGGTTGATTCTGTGAAAAGAGTTGAATCGTGACGTACAAGTCAGAGATACCATCCGTTTGCATATATGCATGACGCCTTTCTGGATCTTTCAAAATAGATGAAAAAGTCCGTCTTGGGATCACACCTTGTAAATCGAGGATCTTGATCTCGACCAGGAACTTGAGATCACATAGCTTAGCGAATGTGAGATCTTTCGAATCTTTAGCAGCAGTCGTTGTGAGTCCTGGTGGCGTGTTGAGGGATGATCCACCGCCGGTCAGAAAGGTCGATGTAGGGGTAAGAGGGGAGATGGAGGCGCGAGCACGTCTGGAGGGTGCGGGAGGAGCTGTGTATGTAGATGTTGGAGAGGTCGTTGATGATTTGATGGAGGGTTCTCGATCACGATGACGAGGCGTGCTCGAGCCAGAGGCTAGACCGGACAACATGGTCTGATGAGACTTTACGTCGAGATACGGGAGTGAGATAAAGGGGGTAGGGTCAAAGAGGGAGTCAAGTGTTGCTGTATTCCCCGGTATGCGAAGGGTTCATGAAAATATCTCAGAGGTGGATAAAGATATTTCTTCGCTCTCGCTGAACATATTGTCGAGGAAGAGAATCGAGTGGGTTGAGCCCTTGACGATGATGATCACGTCAGGAGGATACGAGGTCTCTTGGATAAGGACGGCGTAGGATCATTCTCTAAACCCGGTCAGAGCTCAATGCCGTGTGTCACCACCTGGTTTGGCTGAGGTTGCGAAAGGAAGATCTTGCCCTATCTCTGTATGTTCGATATGATCAAACCTTGTCCCGGGTTCGGCCAAGACACAGGCACATTAGCGTCTGATCAGAATCAGAATTGCAAGACCGATGCAATTGGTAGAGGAGGAGGGTCAAATAATGCACGGAATCCCGTCGTGCGTTTCCATAGTTCCTGTGAATTTTTGATACAGACCGTATTCGAGATGATCCAAGCGACAAGAAGAACAGGACTACAGTAATCCTTCTTTCTCTTTCCGAACATAACCAATCCAATCCTGACCCAGTCTGAAGATGAGGACGTTGAATCGCGACAGATGATGGCAACCGCGACGAGGACGACGAGGAAGAAGAAGGGGGGTGATGACGACTGAATTGGCAGTCAGAACAGTCAAGAACCGAGGGAGGCGAGGCACCAGCAGCGGGGGCCATTGTTGCATTTGATAAGAGCGGGGGAATATGTCACGTGAAAGTCCTCCCCCCCCTTCCTTGCCCAAAAATGCGTTATCAAATGCAATCGGCGCGAATTTAATTTCAATCAACGACGGGAGTTCGTGCCCGTGGGTGAGCGCGCGAAGGACGGTCTGTTGCTGGCTGCAAGGTTGGGTTGGTTGTTACTTTTAAACCCGGTCATCCAAAAGATACATACCACATCAGACAGCCAAACCAAACCTCCCCCCCCCCTCAGCCCTATCACCACTGAAACGAATCACCCCTGCGTCTCATCTCATTCAAAACCGAAAAGTCCCGTCCCTTCATCATGGGCAGACGTAACACGAAGCCAAACAAACCGAACCGACCCGGCGGCGCTGGTAACCTAAAATCGGCTCTTAAGTCCCACAAACATAACGCAGGACGTAAAGAGCACATCAAACGACAGCAAGATGCTGAGAAACGGCGATTAGAGTCCCAGGCTAGCGGTGGTGTTGCCAAGAAGAAGCCTGCGCAGCGCCCTAGCCAAGTCGTCGTCGGTGACGCCGAAACGGATGCCGCCAATGCACAGAAAGCGAAACCGAGGGCGAAAGGAAAAGAGAGGCGTACCTACCCATTCGAATCGGATGATACCATCCTCTTGATTGGAGAAGGCAATTTCTCTTTCGCACTCAGTCTTCTCTCTCCTCCTCATTCGCATGCTGGGCACTTGATCTGTGCGACAGCATATGATAGTGAAGAGGAGTGTTATGCAAAGTACCCCGATGCTGAAGAGATCGTGAAGAAGGTCAAAGAGCTCGGCGCGAGAGTCGAATTCAGTGTCGATGGACGGGATTTGGAGAAGGGACAAGGCAAGAAGATTATGATGCGGTACAGGAAATCAGTCGGGGTCGAGAGAGAGGTTGGCCTGTGGAGCAAGATCGTTTTCAATTTCCCACATGCAGGTAAGTGTCAGCGCCGGTTTCATCCCTATGACTTGTTTCCTTCATTTTCCAACGTTCGAGTTCAAAACATTCTCTCCGCGATACTGACAACGTGACTTCCTTTCCTTCTCGTTTTCTCGCGACTCCACAGGCGCCGGTATCAAAGATCAAGACCGAAACGTCCTAACGAACCAACACCTGATGCTAGATTTCTTCCGATCCGCTTCACCGCTTCTCACGACTGGACCATCCACATTCGCCGACTTCGTTGCGTTCGACCCTGCCAAGAATGGTGCGGCTAGCAAAGTCAAAGGAAAAGCGAATGCGAATGCCGAGAGACAGAAGATGAAGAATAAGAGGAAGGAGGACGAGGATAAAGAAGGAGATGAGGAAGAGGATGTGGATGTGGATTTGGATTTGGATGAAGAGGAGGAAAACGTCGAACTCGATGGCGATTATGAGGATACAGAGCAGGAGGGAGATGTTACGATGAAAGGATTCGATGGGGCCTCCACTCAGGCGTCCAAGCCCGCCAACTTCCAGATTCCTCACAAACAAGGAACGATCCTCGTAACACTCAAAGACAGTCTCCCTTACACACTCTGGGATGTCCCTCATCTCGCCACCAAGCCTCCTCTAGCCTTACACCGTACTCCTTCAGCCCAAGCGGCAGGTGCTGATCAACCGCGTTACCGTCTTCTTCGATCGTTTGCATTCCATCCGGACCTCTACGAGGGATATGAACATCGCCGAACTATTGGATGGAGAGAAGGTGTCTCCAAGAGGGAGAATGAGGAGATCTTGAAGGATCCAAGAGCAGGAGCGTGTAGGACTTGGGAATTCGCGGTTAAACCGAAAGAGAAGACGGAAGAGGAGTTGGAAGATGAGAAGAGGGATGGTGGTTGGCCGACGAAAGGTGAAAAGAGGAAGAGTTTGGTGTTGCATACCTCGGAGACTTGATGCAGGGCGGCGAAATTTAGATATAACTTGCGCCGATTTCCTTGTCGTTCTCTTCTGTTATGATACGTTATTTTGCATTTCCTTATTACCCAATACAAGCGCTGAAAACGACCGCACAAATCCTCGTGTCTTGTTGGCTCCTATCGCAAGGGTGAATGCACAACCGTCGAACCGTCACATGCCAGGCCCATCCACAGCGGGAGTTCTGCTTGAGATCCACCGCCGTCTTCCGAATCGTTCATTCATGGAATGTTGGTCGGATTTTTGCTTGCAATCGAGCTGATTTCAGGGGTCACCAACCATGTCTTGACAGGTAGGTAGGTATATGATAAGATATGTCATCCAAACATCTCTAGCTCTCTCGGCCATCTTACAGTACTACCTCGTTCGCCATCCTAAATATATCAAAAGGTCTCAGTCCTTATTCTCATTCTCAGTCTGGTTCTTATGCCTGTCTCTCCGTCATCGAATAGACAAGGCCATTGGGCGACCTCCTTTCAAGCCTCTTCCCCATACATTTCATCCCATTCACCGTTCTCGAGTGATTCTTGGAAAATATCGAGTCCACCGATGAGCTCGCCGTTGAGGATGATTTGAGGGAAAGCTGTGGGTGTGGGTGAAGGCGAGGGAAAAAACAAAGGGGGGAAGGGGGGTCAGAACAAGGAATAACGTCGGTTAGCCACATAGGTCATTCAGATGATAAACGATTATATCGGTTTATCCACGAAGGTGTGCTTCGAACGCTCGTACTTCCGGCTTCACTACTGGGGCCCAAACAGAAGCCAAAAGAGAAAAAAGGAAAAGAAAAGGCATAAGGAAAGAAAAGCTTCCACTCACTCGGCCAATCATTCATTTTCTTCAACCCCTCTCTAACAGCCTGATCACTCAAAATATCAAACCACGCAAACTCTACACCTTTCTCTCTCAGCAAACCGACGGTCTTGCGACTAAATCCACATTTTGGTGCACTCGGGTTCCCTTTCATGAAAAGGACGACTTTGTGCTTGTTCATTAGTGATTTACAGCGTTCTTCGAGCTCTTCTTCGGTTTCAGTGGGAGCTGCAGGTGCGGCGGGTGCGGGCACCGAGGTGGGTGCAGGTGCAGGTGTGTTATTCGGGACAGCAGTGGAAGCAGTGGCAGGAGCCGCAGTGGACTTGGTGTGCTGCTCAAGAAGAGATAGAAGGAGTTGGGCGTTGGATCCTGAGTTTCGAGCGAGGAGAGTGTGTCCTTTTAAGAGGAGGAATGTGGGGACTTCTTCGATGTCGAAGGTGTCGACGACTTCTTCTTGGGTGTCAGCTTCGATCTGTGCGGAGCGAGTCACCAGTGAGGGGGTGGGTTGGGTTGGGAGGTGGAGGTGGGAGTGGCGATACGCATGGAGAGAGGAAAGAAGACGAACGGAGCAGTAAATAAAAATAAAAAGGACAGCGTCAGCGTCACCTAGCTAGGTCAAAGTCTCACTTCCCGTCCACTCCGATCTTTGATTATATCATCCACTCCTCGGGTCCCATCCGCAGTCCACAATCTATCATCCCCTCCGACTCGCCGCTTTGCGAACTCGCTGCTCGCTGCTCGCCACTCGTCACTCACATTCAAAAACAAGACCTGCGGAAACTTCCCCGCCAACACCGCCACGCTCTCGTTCATCTTCTCACACGGTTTCGCCCATTCTGCCCAAAAGTTGAGTACGGCCAGTCGTTCCAAGTCAGCTGCGAGAAGAGACTGGAATTGCTCGGGAGAGGTGATTTGGACTAGGTTCGATGGGGTGGAGGTAGCCATCTTGGATCGTTGGATGCTATTGATGATGTAATGCCGGAGATACCAATGTAAGGACAGAATAGAGTGTGCTTCTTGTTCGAGTATCAGAAGTCGGGATGGTATAAAAACGATTATCAACAGTGGGGATTTCTCTCTCCTGAATAGCTGCCGTTGGGGGGTTGGATTTTGCAATACTGCCGCTTACACTTTACTGCTTTCTGTTTTTCGTTTTCTGAGTTTTGAGTTCTGACTTCTGAGTTCTGGACCACTGGCTACTGACTCCCCACTCGACCCGACCCGACTCGACTCCACTCGATATCGCCATCGCCATCGCCATCGCCATAATTGCGCGAATTGGGAATTGACATGGAATTGGGCAAAGAACGAATGGAAAGGGGAAAGGGAGAGGGGGGCGTTCCCTGTCCGTTTGGTTTGAAACCCAGCGCTGCTTACCTAGCAGAGACGCGGACACGCGGACACGCGGACATAATTGTATCACAATATGTCCGTATTTTTCCTGTGGGCTTCATGGCACGCGGGACCACGGACATGACTATATCACAACATGTCCGTACTTTTCCTGGCGGGGTTTGACTGAAAGGCGGGCCTTGCGTGAGATGATCGATCGACAAGCCTCGCGAATGGGCGCGTTCGCGGGAAACTTCGTTCATTCATTACATTACATTCATTCGTTCATTCATTCATTTATTCATTAGGTTTATGTCCATGGAATGTGGACAACCTGACCAGATCCGGTGGGGGTGACGGATTGACAGATCGGATGATTGATTGATTGATCGTCGTGCACCACCTAGCCCTCCCACTGTGGCTCCATCGTATACCGTCTGTCTAAATAGAGGTTTCAACTAGCCAAGTCATTATGACGAGCAGCTGCAGAAACGCCGACTAGTACCTGGCTTTCTTTACTCCTTCTTGGCTTTTCATTGGAAATCTTTTCACACAAATTGAAATTGATATATATTCCTTTTTTTTTCTTTTTTTTTCTCTGTGCGGGGGGGACCTGTTCATCTATAGCTGTCCCGATGGGCAGTACAACGGCATCGATATGCGATATGAGATGCACTCCACCGCCGACCTATGACTTGGAATGTTCATCCATCCAGGCAGCACAACGGAAGAGAAAAAAACGAAAACAAACAAACAAACTAGTCATGTATCATTTCAAATCACCAGACCCAGAAAAGAAGACAGGTCTGTGGACGCGGGGTGGTGTTGGTTATCCTGCATTTTCCTGGATACTTGGAGAACACTTTGTCTTGTTCCGGTGATTGTGTCTGTATCTGTATCTGTATCTGTATCTGTATCTGTATCTGTATCCGTATCTGTATCTGTATCGTTTAGAGTATTTTCACGGCCTACACCAGGCAACCTCAACACAAATCAGAGTCGCAGCAGCCACTTGGCTACGGTTCTAAGTACTCTACTGCCGTACCTCAATTCTCCCCTCGTGCAGAACGGAACAGCGCGGAACAGAGCAGAGCAAGGCAGTGAAGAGAAAGGGAGGCAAGGGATGAGGCACAGTTTGGCAGGTGTCTGTATCTCTATGTTTTTAATCGTTTCGTTACTCCAGCCTTATAATACAGTTTGGCATTTTATGGCCTGGTGTCAAATAGTGCACAGTAACGTGGGTCCCGAGTGGTGGTGGTGGGATTGAGCTCAATCGATACCATCCCAGAATCAAATCGACGCCATCCTCGCCCTGCCGTTTATCAGATACTGCAGCCTGCCACCTGTACTCCGGACCGGGCGACCGACCGAGTGATGTGAGCGTGCGAGTGAAAAGATGTACCCAAAAAAATGAAGAAGGCGAGAGGGAAACGAAGCGGAAAGAAGAGAAGATGTCACCCGGTGTATCCTGTGTATACAAGTGCCAAAGCTTTGCTGAGCGCTGGTCGAGAGACACCTACACCTGCACCTACACCCAGCCACCAACCAATTGATCACAACCAATCGATTCAATCAGAGAGGGGAGAGCCGGATTGGCCAGGCCAGTCACGACAGGGAATCATGCCAAGGGAAAGAGAATAAAAAAAAACCCCGGTCGAAAAAGCGCAAAAAGCGAAAGGGCCTTTCCGCCCTGGGTTCGATCCCAAGTGCCAATTTATCTCATAACCGATGATTGCACGCATGAACCCCCAGAGTCACCTGGGAAAAAGACTGTAAGTCCGTTTCCATTACTAAAGAAACCGGGGGTAAATCAATCCAAAGAATCGAGGGGAACCAATGAGCAACCGAGGATGGGACGGCTAGATGCGATGCGGATAGATAACGAAAAAGCTGCCGGGGGGGGCCAGCCAGTTCAGGCTGGGTTCTGTATATGGGGCGAAGATTAAAGCAGCGGGGTTCAAGAGGGGATTGACATTCAGAGTGTGGCGGGGGTGGGTTGGGTTGGGTCGGGTTCGGCTGGGACGAACCGGTAGTCTCGGTTGGGAAGGGTGAGAGAGAACATTGCCCCCTCCGGTTTTTTTTCTCTTTTAGGTTGTACACCGGGATACTCTTCGTAGCCCAGTCGCCCAGACACCATATTTCATATTGTATAATCCATATTGCTTGAGGGCAGGGAACCAACCGACAAGGGGGTAAGCTGGATCCGAAAGGGTCGGGTCATCCGTCATTCATCGCCCTCCTCCGTCTTGGCAAGTTCGAAGGGAGATTGCCTGACGGCGAAACAAATCTGTTTTCTTTATCTCGCTTTCAGTCAAAAGAATTGGACGCGAACGATCTAAAATCAACTTAAACGAGATTGCTTGAAGTAGGAAGAGCCGCAGAGAGCCGGGGAAGCGCTGTTGCAAGTCATAAACTTCGATTTTCAATCCAGCTGGAAATCGCAGTCAAAAAAGCTGCGTCGTTGGGAAATATCAGCAAGCATTAATAGAAATGGTTACCAGGCAGCGAACGGGAAGGAACGAACGAACGAGCCCCAATCGATGAATTTGAATGCAAATCACAGCATACGAGACCCGTACCCTACTTTACGATATACGATAGCTTGTACACGATCGCACGAACACATCCCCCAACCACCGCTGAGATACGGCATCGAATTCCCCCCAACCATCCCCATCGAGACATCAAATCATCTCGATTCACGACATGTCCACCTCTCCCACTATCCTTCCCGCCGATTTTCCGCGCCCTTCCTCTCCTTCCCTCAAGCAACACGAGCCTCTCCTTCCGGCATCAGTATCTTCTGGCATCCCTCTCAGACTCAGAGACAAACTCGCAACAATCCCGAGAAACGCATGGCTGATTATCGGATTCCTCATCGGACTGAACATCGTGGTTTGGATTATCGTTATCATCGTGCTCGTCTCGGTAAGTGGCCCTGTACCTCATTCCTTCGCTCGACCCCGTCCTGTGCCTTTCCCTCCTCGGCGCGTCGTTGTCGGAGCCTGCTTGTACCGTTGTAACTAGAGTACAAGTAGATATGATACCCTGCCCACCTTTTCAGTTTTGGGATAAAACAGCCCGAAAGTGCGGAAAAAACACAGACAGCTGATAATGCTTTTGCTTCCTGTTGCTTTGGATATGTCTATTCATAACCCTGCTTTGAATTTCACGCTTGCTCCCCTTCACGCTCTCCGTCCTGCCTTCTCGTACTCGTCTACCGCTACTGTCTGCGGAATTTTCGTCTCCCCCCTCCCACATACCATCGGAAAAATACTCTGGCCCGGATTGGACACTGCTTGGTGTCCTGGACATACGACACATCAACACTCCTCCCTTCATACGTTGTCTCACTGCAGTTGGATGCGAAGTGAGTCCCTTCTCTCCATTTCCCTCTTCCTCCCTCTGTCCTTTGAATCCGATTATCTCCCCCGCTTCTGGGAATTCATTCTGCTTCTTTTTCTTTGGCTTCTTCATCTCCCCCATCCATCATCCACCCCGCCATAATAAGCGCCCACACTCTCTATGATCCACATTGATAATCAAAGCAGAATCACTGATCCACCTGCCATTTCTTTTTTCGTCTTCTACGTTGGTCTACCATTCATCGTCACCCTCACAACTACTTCACTCGCATTTCATTTGGACATCCCTCGTCCCTCGCTCGGCCACTCGTCAACAGATCTCTACTCCCAACCGCCGCGCTGGCATATTCCTTGGGACTGAGACATGCTCTTGATGCGGACCATATCTCAGTGAGTGATGATAAGCACGTACTTGGGGTATCTTTTCCTTCGCTCTCCATGAGGTGTGACACTAGATTGACAATGTTTTTTTTGATCTGTCTACTTCTCATGAGCTTTCCCAGGCAATCGACGTCACGACCCGTCGTCTGATCTCTGACGGTCAGCGCCCCGCCACCGTAGGCACCTTCTTCTCTCTCGGCCACTCCACCATCGTCATCATTACCTCTCTCGTCGTCGCCGCCACATCCAACAGCATCTCGAACAAGTTCGATGATTACTCTCGTGTCGGAGGGATCATCGGAACAAGTATCAGTTCCGCGTTCTTGCTCATCCTCGGTGCGTTTAATACGTGGACGTTGATTCAGCTTGGAAGAGGGATCCGAAAGTATATCAAAGGCCAGGAGCTTAAACAAAAGCAGTTGTCTGGTCCTATCGCAAGGGTATGCCGTGGATTGTTCCGGATGATCGACAGACCATGGAAGATCTACCCACTCGGCTGTGTCTTCGGTCTCGGCTTCGACACATCGTCTGAAATCGCTTTACTCGGTATTGCCTCCATCCAAGCTGCCAAGGGCACTTCGATCTGGCTCATCCTTGTCTTTCCAATCCTCTTCACAGTTGGCATGTGCCTCCTGGACACGATCGATGGTGCACTCATGATGTCGCTCTACAGCATGCACACCAGCCCGTTACCTTACCTGTACTACTCCGGCATCTTAACCGCTATGACGAGTGTGATTGCACTCGTCATCGGAGTCATCCAGCTGTTAAGTCTCGTTCAGAACGTGGCAGATCCTCAAGGCCCTTTCTGGGATGGTGTCACGAAAGCAGGTGACAGCTTTGATATCATTGGTGGAGCGATTTGCGGTGGGTTCCTCGTCGTTTTCATTATGAGTGCGATATTCTACAAACGGTTTTCGAGATGGGCTGATGAGAAACGTCAAGTGAGTGGTCCCACATCCTTTGCTTCCTGTCTCTTATGTTTCGTCGCGAACGCAAGGAATTCCCAGGGAAAAAGGAGGAACGAGATGACGACAGAAAAGGAGAAAGGAGGACGAGAACGGAATAAAAAAAAAGCTGACCCATCTATATCTATCATTGCAGGCGGCGCTCGACGTTATTGCGCCTGTTCACCCAGTCGGGATCGTTGAGGGTCATTTCGGGTATTCCGAGGAGGGCCCTATCGACGGCTTCGACGCCGAGCATGAACTAGACAGTAAGAAAGTATTGATTGATTAGAGACGGGTTATCGACATCGATTCACTGTGAACTTTGGCGCTCGAGTGCGTACTCACGGAATGATCTTGATTCCCTACTTCATATTTCCAACTCCCGAATCGACCTCGAGAGAGGATTCCGAAATCTTTTTCGAGGGTTGGCAGGATCTGGTCCAATGCCTCGTCTCGGCCAAGTGTTGGTGTTGGGCTGCGAACCAAGGAAGGGTGAATTGTGGAAGCTTAGCATACAGAACGGCCTTCCCCCCCCCCCACCTTTATCGAAAGAATGGTACCAGCGTTTCACTCACTATCCCCTCTCAAACCTCTGCATGTACAAGCTCACGATCTCGTCAGTCCCACTTGCCAACTCTGTATTCAGAGCTCCTTGAATGGTATCCTCTAATACAGTCTCCAAATTGACCGGTTTCGCTGCGGATTGACAGACCTCGAACATGAGGGACCAATAAGGGCCTTCTTTCTCCGTGTTTTGGTCGACACTGAGGGTGGGGTCAACTGCTCGAAGAGTTCGGAGAGGAGTCTCAGGGGATGGGACGTTATGAGGTGAGTAATTGGAGAAGATGGTGGCGCGGTAGAATGGGCAGTCAGATTCGGGGAAGTACAGCCCTGAATTGGACAAAAGTAGTTTGTGCAGGCGGAGGAATTTACAACGGGATCGTATGGGTCAACAACGTTTGTTCGTTCGTGGGTGCGTGTATAGGTAGGAAAAGGGAAAAGACTCACAACATTGAGAATTCAATCTCTCGGGGAGGGGACCACGAAAACCAATTCCGATAATAATGGTCGCACTATATATCAACTTCTCCCTCGCCAATGACCTCATCTTCAGCAACTCGGCCGATGGTTCATCCTGAATCATCGCCAACAACCTATCCACCGGTGCGGTCGATATCAAGTTTTTATACCTAATCTTTCTCCCATCTGCCATCTGAACCACCTTCTTCTGGGTCTTTACACCCTTAACACACCCTGAACGACCATATCTGAATTTCTCGGCATCGAGTTGAGCCGCTACGGCTTTCCAAATCCCACCCGTCCCACCTCGAGCTGGGAAAGCGAATTTCGCGTTGGGACCCCATCCGGCTGCTTCGGTATTGGTGACGACGTTGCGGACGACTGTCCGAAGATTCGGTTTGGCAACACGCTCACCGAGCCATTTGCATTGCATCTGCAGGTGATACAGGGCCCGAGGGTGGGAGGGGGGGGGGGCAATATCAGCTCTCTCTCTCTCTCTCTTCCTATCGTCGTTCTCTCGCTTCCTGCACTGTACAGATGGCGGTAGTGGTGTCGTAAAAACCACCAGTCCACCGAAACTCACCTCCCTCGGATGAACTCCCCACACTTTAAAATTATACGGCAACATGAACATATCCGCTATGCCTCTCCCTAGGTTCTGCAATATCCACTGTTCGAACGTTTTTGGTTTCTCGGACGTGGAATTCGTGGTCTGAGCTTCGATCAAGCCGTCGATCGCTTGGAGTTGTTGTTCGAGAGGAAGAGCGGCCAGGTTGTTCTGGAATGGGTCTGATAGCGCATGCAAGAGGGGAACGGGGCTCAGAAGTCAGCGATCGATAAAGTCAAAAGACAAAAGTGTTTTTTTCCGAATCGGAGGTGGAAAATCACGCGGGGCGGGCGAGGCGGGCGCGCACTCACATGGAACCCATGCTCCCGTCGATCGGACGTAGGATACTCGCTGATGCCAGAGCCAATCATCTTCATTCGGGAGTGCCCGGTTAATCGCATCGTCGAAATAGGTGTAGTGGCTGTTGCCGAGAACGAAAACGATATCCGGGAGCATCGGAAGTCGAACAAACACAGACGCAAACGCCAAAATATGAAATGAGGAGGGTCAGAACCGACACGAGCAGGAGCAACATCAGAGACAATAGGGACGACATCGATCCACCTGCCCGACCGAACCCCTTGCTCCCAACCCTTCGTCACCTTGCACTTTTCTATCCTCCCCCCCCCTCTCTCTTCTCTCCCTCGCTCTCCAGCCAGCATCCTTTCGCTCGCCACTCCTTCACTCGGCTTGCCACTCACGAAAATATAACATGCCCCCCTACATCAAACAGGAACCCTTCGCTTGTCTCGTGAGTACTGGCCAGTCCACCCGGAGAGTCAAAGGAATCGACACAGAGATAGGGTTTGTTGAGTTGTTGGGCACGGGTAGCGGCTCCTAGACCGGTCTGGGGGCGTAGCGAGTGAGTGAGTGAGGAGTGAGTGAGTGGATATAGGTTCGTGGGTGGGCGTAGATATAGGTTCGTGGGTGGGCGTATGTGGGTGGTGGCACGCGAGGGTAGTAAATTTAAGGAGGGAAGTAGCGAAGTGGCGAAGTGGAGGAGTGACAAAATCGCCATAAAGACAATCGACAAGTAGCGACAAAGGTTGCGATGCGATGCGAGCGACATTCAACCCAATAAAGAAGCCAAAAAAGAAAAGAGAAAAATAAACCGACGACGAATTATCAGTACATCAGCGATGCTCGTTCACTATTTAACGTGTGCACCGTCTAAGCAGTAATTCAGAGAGGAAAGACCGGTGAAGATCCGCCGAATAGACATCTACCAGGTTGCCGACATCCTCAGGGCGAATAAATCAACTCTCGAGAGTCGGAACTCAACTCACAGGTCCACAGCCAATGATCAACACATCAACTTCAGCTTCAACATCATCTCCGTCGACATCGACATCGAGATCGACATCGACGTCGACGTTTGCGCATGCCTCTTCTGCCCTCCCCGATGTTGTCGTTAAGGGAGCGATGCTCATCGTTGGTGTTGCCATTGTGGGTTCGTTCGTGGTTCGTGGGAGTTTTTACGTCTTCGCGTTTCGTATTATTCGGCGACGGAATTCGTGTCCGTATTCGTGGTCGTGTTAGTGTTCGTTGTGGTTGTGGTTGTGGTTGTGGTTGTGCTTGTCGTAGGCCAATAATTGTCGGATGTTGTGTTTCGTAACTTGTATTGGTGTACCCTTGTAACCCATGTGCAGGTCTCCGAAAGGCGACTCAATTTATTCCAAAGTCCGGCTTCTTCAGGCGCCAGCTACTGCACTGAACAAGAAGGAAAGATATTTTCTTGCTGCCTTTTCGAAGAGTACCGATCGTCGTCACTTATTAGTTCCTTGCAGTCTTCTTGAACCAAACACAAAAACAAAAAAAAACAAGAGAAAGAACGAAACAAAACGCGACCTCAAACTAACAGCGCTGACCGACCTTGACTTTCTGTTTGCTTTGAAAGAGGTATTGAGTGCACTGACTGAAAGCACTGGGTTTTGCCTGATCCTGGGTTGGATATGGAGAGGGAATAAAGGAAAAGTGGACGACTGCCTGGTCTGGTCTGGTCTGGTCTGATGTGCGCGACTGAAAATGAAACCCAGTGGGGGTTGTGTAATCTCCTGCAGGGTAGGTATAGAGCCGTAAGCGTGGGTCGCGGCCGAGTGTGCAGGAAGAAAGCAAGAAGCAAGAAGCACAGAAGCAGAGAAGCAAGCAGACGGAAGGCGTGAGACGGAAGGAAAAGAAACAAAAGAAAACGGAGGCGGACAACCCAAGGAGAAGGGTTAGGGGTAGGGGGTTAAGGGGGGTAGGAGCTAAGGGGGATAGACGAGACGATGAACGATGGCGATCACCCCCTTCTTTTCTTCCCATCTTTCCCTTTTCTCCCTCTTGTCGTCGTTCGCCCTTCCTTATCTCTCGCCCTTATTCCTCCTCTTCTCTCCCCCCGTTGTTGCCCCTTTCATAAATTAAAAATAACATCCCATCCCATCCCATCCCATCGCATCGCATTCCAACTATGAAATTAAAAAAAAACAAATACATCCCATCCCATCCTATCCCACCCCATTTTGATATTCCTCATTCGATATTCCTCCGTCCCTCCCTCATAAATTAAACTTTAGACCGTCCGTCCTCCCGTCCCTGCCTCGTGTGTCTCCCACCGCAGCGCACCAGCGCCCGCGCCAATGCAATGCAATGCAATGCAATGCAATGCAATGCAATGCACAGCAAATGCCACTGCGAAGCAATCCAACGACGGGGATTAAGACATCAACATGGGGAGAAGTTTCCTGCCCTGTTGAACCCCTCTTGTACCTTTTCTTAACCGCTCCTCCTTTCGTCCTGCGACCGCCCTCTCCACGTTTGGACTGATTTGTCTCGGCCGGGGGGGGGGGGGGCGAAGGGGATCATCGTTTGGGCTGAAGCGAGTGAACGCGCGCGAACGAAGGACGCTTCGCTTCGCTTCCTCCTCCCTCCCGCAGTCAAAGACCGTGTGATACAGAACACCCCTCGTCATCGACAGGTTTGGGTCCGTGCAGTGACTCTTTCCCAGCTGAATTGCGAGATTCCCCCGGGAGGTCATCCAAGTCTTTTTCTGCTTTTGTTTGCCCGCGTTAAAAAGGAGGAAAGAAAAAAAAAAAAGAAAAAAGATGCGAATGGGAATCACAGAACGTCATTTCAACTGGGTAGCAGGACTGGATTCGCTTCCGTAGTAAACTACCAGTAGTGAGGAGGGCAAATCAGATCCATCCAGCCAGTAATTTCAATCGTCAGTCATAGTCGTTAGTCGGAAGGAAAAGTCCAATCAATTAGTCAATTCGTTAGTACAGTGACAGAGTCGCAGTCATTTCCAATGTAAAACTGCAGTGCCCCTATGCAGTAGTAATCACTTTACCCAATCCAACCGAACCGAACCGAACCGACTGGACTGGACTGGACTCGGCCCCAAGGAGTGATATGGATGGCTTCTTCCTTTCTTTTCTTCTTTTGGAAAGATGCCACAGGACGGGCTATCTTATTGTTGAATGTCGATGAATATCGCAGAGTCGGATCGAATCGAATCGAACTAAATCGAATAGGATGAGGGGTATGGGAGGTATTCCATTGGTTACACGACAGGATTGAAGTATATCCACATTCCCATCACTTCACCTACCTCGCGTTACGTCACGTCACGTCACATCGCATCGCATCACATCACATCACATTACATCACAAAGAGGATGCACATCACAAAAGGGTAGCGACGACACGACTCCCACGATTATTATTTCAACGTCAGGTATCAACGAGAAACCACCGACCCGGCTCGCTAAGGCAGGTGCTAGGCCGAGGTCAGGGAGTTTACTTCGACCCGACGAATCAATCTGTTTAGTCTTGTTTAGAACGGCGCTCGCAATCTGGATCTTCGAATCGATCGATAGACAGAAGGATCTGAATGAATGAATAAATAGACCGGTTTCCCAAGATTTACGATTCAAGGTTCAAGATCCTACAGCTCCCCCGCTCCCCCGCTCCCCCGCTCCCCCGCTCCCCCGCCACGATGTATCCCTCTCTCCCATCTCTCTCTGTTGCTCGCCGCCTCGGCGTCCCCCCTCCGGTTCTATCTGCGATCCTCCCCTGCCTGATCTTCATCCCCCTTGTTCTCATCTCGGAGCATGGACACTACGCCTTCTCCGGTGTCGGTGTCGGTGGTCTGGCTAGGAACAGATGGATCATCGGAGTGGGATATTTGGTTGTAGATTATCTCAGAGAAGTCGACGCAGGGGTCGGAGTCGGAGGTGGAAGAGTGGGGAGAGCGGGAAGAGCGGGAAGAATAGCAGGGAGAGTGTGGGGGAGGGTGCTTGGGAGGAGGTCGGGGAGAGATAGTGTGGGTGGGAATGAGGATGTTCTCGAGCTCGAGAGCCAGTTTCTTCACTGCAACAATAACAACAACGACGAGTACGGGATTTACCAAGAAGAACAAGGTGCCGTCGGTGGGGAGGCCGGTGCCAGTGCCAGTGCCAGTGCCAGTGCCGATGGAGAGGAAACGATGACAACGACGGCAACGGCAATAGTCCTGGCAGGGATTCTTCGTGGTCTCCATGCTGTACTCTTGATGGGTTGTTTACTTGGATCGGAGTATCAATTGATTTTACCCGTGTTGGTGAGCAGCTTGCACTTCTCTCCTGGAAGTTTTTCCTGAAAAGAGGGTTTGAAGAAAAGATAGAAAAA
This sequence comes from Goffeauzyma gilvescens, assembly GCA_025758705.1. NCBI lineage: Eukaryota > Fungi > Basidiomycota > Tremellomycetes > Filobasidiales > Filobasidiaceae > Goffeauzyma > Goffeauzyma gilvescens. The sequence goes on from JANGFI010001713.1 coordinate 19,394, forward strand.
GAAAGGCAACTGATCTTTGTCTCCCATCTTTTCTTTAATTCTTTTTGGCCCATTTTCCTTCTTCGTTAGACGTTGGGCCCAGCGATCATCTCCTGCTGTTCCACGAATGAATCTCACTTTCATCCTAGCATCAGTATCTCCGCCTCCACATCCGGCTTAAACAACTCAAATCCACCCACGACCACCACCACCAAGGCTCCAGCAGACCTTCCGCTCCCATCATCTTCATCTTCTTCACCCGCGCATTCTCGTCCCTCATCCTGTCCTCCTTCTTCTACCTCGCTATCACCCTCTTCCCCCTCTTCTTCGCCTTTCCTCCAAGCAGCCCCCATCTCATCCACTTTCCTCTCCCTCTCACTTATATCCGCACTCAATCTCTTCATAGGATCCCTGATTCACACTCCATCTTCTCAAGAAAACAGATATACACGTTGGGTCGTCTTGAATGCGTTTGGCGTCGTTGGGGTTCAGGTGGTCGCGTTTAGGTTCGCCCAACGTTGGGGTAACAAGGGAACGACGACAGGCGGGTTGGGCAGGATGACAAGGAAGTGGCAGGAGTACTTGGTGAGTTCGAAAACGAAACGGAAAGATTGTGTTAGCGGTGGGGCGGGGGTATGTGCGCGTACAGATGGGAGCGGTTTATCAACCTAGCTGCACAAAAAAAAAGAAAGAAAAAAAGGATCATCAAGGCATTCGGGTCTGCAAATCTCGATGTCTCCATCCCCAATATACGTCTTGTATGCTTAACCACTACTCGTTATCTTTCCCTGTCTCTCGTCTCGTTCCCACAGACCGCAATCGTCGTCCTTCTCTTCTGTATCTTCCAAGAATGTTATCTCTCACGAACCCAACGACTATCACCTCTCCCAACCTCTTTCACTATCGTCCCCGTTCTGCTTTTCCTCGGTGCAAGTCTCGCTATCGCCAATTTTCCTTTCATGCGATTTCGAGTGCCCGCCGCCGCCTCGCTTCTGAACCCGGACGGGAATGGCAAGTTGGGTGATCCAGTAGCACCCCCGGATGCTCTGATCACTATCGCGATATGTCAATTCTTGCTCTCATTCCGGGACCCAGGATACGCGGTTCAAGGCTTAGTATCTCTTATGCCATATCTTCTCGGTGTGACATCTTCTTCCTCACTATCTTCATCAGCTTCAGCATCTTCCTCGATCGACGCATCCAACGGCGATTATACCGCCATCAACGAGAACGGCAAGGATAAAGAAAAATCCTTCCCACACTCCCACTCCCACACCCACACTCACGGCATGTCGACCACCACCTACTCCTCCCCATCTTCGTACCCAACCAAGATGTACATCGCAGCAGTCGTCGCAGCTGCTTGGATCGCGAGTCTCTTTGTTCTTTTTGGCACGCATTTGTCAGGAGGATGGATCGCGAGTCCGACGTCGAGAGCTGACTTTGATATGTGAGTCTATGCCCCCTTTCTCGGCTGTCATCCTCCACTTAGGAAAGAAAAAGAGAAGAAATCGCTGACGGATCCTCCTGATTTTAACTCGCGTTTTTGCTCTGCTTCGCTCCGCTCCGAAACGAAATCAATCGTATAAGTGTCATGTCGCATTACGATGAATCAATTGACATTGTTCGACAAACGATCGAAACCCTCCGACGAGATATCCCGTTGCGCGCGACGTTAAACGTCATTATCTACTCCAAAGGACCTTCGACTCCGAACGGTGCACTCCTCCCTTCTCTCATTGACGACCGCCTCGTAAACAGTATCATCACGCTTCCGAACTTGGGACGAGAAGGTGAAACCTACCTTCAACATATCGTTCGAAACTATAACTCGTCTCTAGCCCCACAAACACTGTTTATGCAACCTCATATCGCTTGGGAATGGGTTGCCATCCCCCGCATACAAAACATTAAACCCGGGATTGGGTTCATGAGTTTTGGACCGTACTTGAACGCGAGTTGCTCGGCAGATGGAAATGAGGTTGACACGAATGGAATGCGGTTCGGAAGGATTCCGCAGATCTATAGCTCGTTTACGGGGGAACTGTGTCCACCGACGGGGTTCGCCGTGAGTGCCGGATCCCTTTTCTAGCTATGAGGTCTTATACTCCGAACACCAAGACTGAGTCTTCCTTCCTCTCTCTTCCATCCCTTTCTCTCTTCCCGGCAGATTACCTACGCCGGCCAATTCCTCGCCTCGTCCAAACGAATCCGCCAAACCTCATTAAGTCGGTATCAAAACCTATTAGACTACTTCGATGTCCCCTTGGAGGGTTCTGACAAAAGCTGGATCTGGGCTCCCGGAGAAGGATGGTGGAATCAAAATCCTAGCAATCCGACGTTTGGACATGCGCTTGAACGGTCTTGGCCGGCTGTGTTCAGGTGTACTGATCCGAAGATGGCTTGGGAGTGCGGGGAATCGTTTGGGGAAGGGTGTTTCTGTGAGGATGAGTGATGAAAACGGGGATGCGAACGGGGATGAGAGGGATGGAGAAGAGCTATAGATGACATATACAAGCATGATAGATTGACGGACAGAAGGACGGGAGGTGAGATTCGATGTTACTTTGGTTGTGGATCTTACAGATCTCTTTGAATTTGGCACACGATTACGACCAACCCCCCCTGCACATGACACATGAATTAAAATAATACGACATAAAACATTTAGACACAAGATTAACAAATCTATACAGAGATTGACTAACCCTCCTCGTTAGGTAAATTCCCTATGCATTCTCATCCACTTCCTTGTCCATACCCGCGACAGTGAACCCTTTCATGCCGAACTTTACCGAACCTGATCCATTCAATCTATTTGTATTCTGTTGTTGCCCCGCTGTCATCTTCGTCTTGGTTATCGCAGGACCGGGAGAGAATGACGTATCGGTTGCTGGGGTCTCTGCTACGACACCCGCTCCCGCTCCCACCCCCAACCCCACGCCAACACCAACACCATACAACGGACACTCATCTCCATTCTTATCGACCACTTGCACTCCTTTGCCCTTCAACTTACTTGCCACTTTCCTCAATTTTCCATTCAGCCCCGTCTCGAGTGCTACTCTTCCCAAGTCCTTCTTTACCCACACAAAATCAGCCACGACGAGTAGTCTCAGATTCGGAGGTGTGAAAGATGTCAAGGCTGTGTAGAAGACGTCGGGAAGGTCTTGTGGGGAGTGATCGCGCGAGGAGGTCCAACGGGGTATGATCAGTGTCTGTAAGGGATGATTGATCGTGGGGAGTGGGTGGGGGCGGGAAGGTCGTTCAGTTTTGCTGCTGCTGAACGTCGAAGGGGACGTTGATGAGAAAGTTGGCGAAGGTGAAGAATGCGGTGAAGTCGGCGATATCGCTCTCGGCCTCCCATCCTTTTCAACCACATCTTCATACAGCTCAATCAACATCCTTGGACTCGGTGGTAGCACCGCGACAAGGCTCAACCTCTCCAACCTCGGACAATCAATCAACACATTCTCAGGAATCGGTAATTCCATCTTGGGCCAATCCGGAAGAGGTAAAAACGTTAAACACCTCAATCGTTTTCCGTGGATTCTGAGGAAATCAACAGTCAAGTCTCCAGGGGAGGAGTTGTAACATGTCAATTCGAGGGTGTGTAGTCTGGGAAGTTGAGCTCGGAGAAGACCTTGGAGAAGGAGACTACGTTTCACGCCGTTCAGAGAGAGTTTTTGGAGTTGACACCCGGGGCGTGAACCCGAACTGTTGCCCATGCTAGTACCAGCACCAGTGCGAGAGAGCGGCGGTGTAAGAGGTGGTTGTGGGAAGTCATCAATCTCAAATCCGATATCTGTGGAACCTCCACCCCGAATCGAGAGAACGAGGAGGTTGGGTGATGCGATAAACAGTTGAGAAAGCGGATCACGGCCGAATTGATCGAGTGTTGCAATCACTCGAACACCTGTTAAGACTTTCAACTTGTTTGTCTTGGTCTTCGTTTTCGTCCTCGTTTGCGACCGGGCCTGGGCCTCGGTCGACATTTCTTGCGGGAATCTTGCGTCCGTGGCTGTGCCCGTTCCTTCATTCGCGTCTCCCCTAGCGTCTCCCTCAGCATCACCATCACCGTCTCCGTCTCCGTCTCCGTCTTGCCTTCCATCCGCTCCCACCCCAATCAGTGCTCTCATCGTGCTCTCCGCCAACGCGATCTCATCCGACAATCTCAACACCTCCAACAATGGCATCAACCCGACCAACCTCTGAACGACGACATTCACTTTCCAATGGACATAAACGTTTGTGCCCGATGGCCAACTCTTATTCTTCAAACCTCTTAAGTCGAGCGCTCTCACGTATCGTCCGGGTACAGAATCAGGAAATCGTTTCAAGCTATCCCAACGAGAATCACCAAGGGTTATACGCGTGCTTAGGAGGAGGAGTTGGTGTAATGATGTGAGGTGGGGTGAGAAGAAGAGGCAAGACTCGAGGAGGGGCTCGAGAGACTTGGATAGGGTGCCAAGGAGGGAGAAGGTGTGGGATTGGGTTAGAGAACGGCGGGAGAAAGACGATGTAGAGGCTTGTGTGGAGGTCGAAAAGAGGGGAGGTGGACGTGTTCGGTGATATGGATATGGGGGTGGATGTGGCTGAGGGTCTTGCGACGGTAATTGTGATGACCTATAATCTTGCAATTGATTGATTACTTTCCCCCCTACCCCGTTGCCATCACCCTCTCTTGAGCCCACGATCACACTCGAGTTCGATCCCGAAGACACGCGATAACAAGCAGCCAACTCTTCGTCGATCTCAGTGAATGCATAGAAGAAGATCCGACGAAGGATTGATTCCGGAAATTCGTGGGCTGCCGAAGCGGAGGCGGACGAGTCAGTCGACGTCAATAGTTTGGACGATGTGGAAAGATTAGGTGTCCGGGGATCAGGGGTAGCAGAGGTCGAAGCGGAGATTGGATTTGGGGAGAAGGAGAGGGGGGAGGTGTGGGAGTGTGGTGCAGTCACGGACATCGGAGCAAGACCAAGTACTGCTGGTTGTGATTTTAGGCGGTGTGAGAGATCGAGGGATAAGAAGAATCGAAAGGGGCGGAGGGGGAGAAGAGAATAGGCGGAGGGATTCCTGAAGCGGGGAAGAAAATGAAGAAGGAAGAAGAAGAAAGAAGAAAGACGATAGGGAACGGTGGGTATGGTGTAGTTCACATTGATAAATTAGAGGATGCAAACGACACCGGACGATTCATAAGGATTCGTCGAGCGCTACTAGGCTGCGCTCTTTCGTTGATAGTTGGTCGTTAGTCGTTGTCGATGTCTATATGCTTCCAACCAAGTATGTTGCCTCTATGAGTGTGTGTGTATCGTTGGGTGTGTCAGTGGCTACTATATCCATTCCAAGGATCATCGGGTCAACCCAAACCGATCGTAATCCCAATTGGGATCTAGAGGAGCTAGTCAAGTTGTCGAGCGGGTGGACGAGACGGGGGGGGTAAGGTACAGCACAGTACAGTACAGTCATTGACTATTCAGCATGAGTCATCATTTATCATTTGAATTGTGCCCGTACCTCCCCCACCCTCTGACACGTCATTAACTGACCAATCAACCCGTGATGTCCGAGTACGGTCGTTTGCCCTCGGAATTGAGATGACGCGTCGATTCTTTCGGGTTTGATAAGCCCAGCCAGGGCGTCTCAGACGGGGCCGGGCGCGGGCGCGGGGGGGCTAGGAAAAGGCAAAGGCAAAGGACAGAGACGACTGACCCGCGCGGGGGGGGAAAGGGGACGATCACGAGTCGTCAGTCGTCAGCTCCTTTCCCCAAGTTCCCCTGGTTCAAGCAAATGCATCAATCATCGTCTGAATTCGGGAAGATGGGGATGGCGAGGGCATCGTAGACCACCGACTGATTCTGATGATAGATACTAACTGTGTTCGCCTGAGTAAAGTCGAACTTGTAGAGAAAGAATAGGAAAGGGTATTCAATCTAAAATCACCTCTTGTCCGCTACTTCAACTCGTTCGTGATCTTCCTGGAAGAACACAAAAGATAAAAACTAGAATCAACCACAAACCCAAGAAACGAACGACCGAAAGAAATCGGATAATAAGAACGTTAAAGAGAAGGAAACGAAGACTAGGAGGAAAAGGCAAGAGATAATATTAAGACCAAAGAAATAGCACGAAGAAAAGCATTTTCATCATGGTGAGTTCTCATTTGCTGTGTTGTCTTCTTCTTCCTCTTCTGTCTTCCTCTGCTTTGTCTACTTCGCCTACTTCATCGACTTCTTTCTGCACGAAACCTCGGTAATCCTCAAACTGTAGAGAAAAAGAAGAACCCGGAGACCAAGACAAAGACAAAGACAAAGACAAGAAAAGAAAAGAATAGAAATCCATAGACGACAACTTTTACTGATCACCACATCACCGCCACCCTTCTCACCTTCACGTCTCTGTGCATCTCTCTCTCCGAACCCCACTTCACTCCCCAACCCCCCTTCTCCCTAAATACACTTGCGTACAAATTCCTACAACCCATCCTTCGTTTCTCTTCCTTCTCTCGTCCCTTGCTCCTTTTCTTGTGTCTTCTCTCTTCTCTCCTTCTCGTCTCTTCTCTTCTCTCTTATCCCTTCTCCCTCCTCTTCTCTCTTCTCCCTTCTCCCT
>JANGFI010001714.1:0-26016 GCA_025758705.1 Goffeauzyma gilvescens
CCCCCCCCCCCCCCCCGTCTTGATATTGAATTGTCTTGACCCGTTCTTTGACACTAGTCGCGGAGACCGCCTGTCATGGATTTTGCTTCGTGCCGTGAAGGAGGAACTAGCAGACGACCGACCGACACTCGAGCAGCAAAAGAGAAGAAAGAAAGAGATCCCCGAATTCGCGAAACGGAGAGGTCTTTAGTACCGGCTGCAAATCGGTAGTACCTGTCGCAAATCGGGCTTCTGTCCCTGCCCCTGGCGAGGCAAAAAAGGACCACCCAAAAAAAGAAGGGAATGATTGGTGGCTCTGTTGGGGGGAACGACGGTTACGATGGATCCTCGCACGATCGGACCCCCCTAACACTGTTGTTAGCGGTTATCCATCGGAGTTTTCTTTTTTCCCTTTTGTTTCACGCCAATTGAGAACAAAGAGGGGCAACACGTTGACGAGTGTTTTACCCAGTGGACTTACCCGAGACACTAGTTCGCCCGGCAAAATAGGACCGTCCTTTCATCTGTCGTCTCTCGCTCCTTGTCGTGCGAGACGAAACGTCCGAAAATAAGCCCCGCGGAAGCAGATGGATGGAACAGCAACCAATCCAATGCATCCAGATTTGCCCCGTTCAACGGTTGATCATTCCCTTTCGGAAAAAATGGCTGTCAATAATTGTACGGTATTCGATGACGAGATCAAGGAGGCGAGAGCAGGGTGGGGCGGCGAGGAGGTCTCAGTCGCAAGATAGGAGGCCACTTCAGTTCACCGGGCACAACGTTGAAAAATGATTTGTTTGGATCCTTGTTGGTTTCCTGTGCTACCGGGTCTTGCTCGTTCATCCGGTTGATCGTTCATTCGCTCCTAGATCCTCACCCCAGTTTGGACTTTGCTATCCTGCACGTTATGTGTCCCAAATATGTGATCGCTCGACATGTTGGACGGGAAAGAATTTGTATGCAACGAGAGTTGCTCATGGGACGGTATATTTCCCTTCAGTCCTTAAATCTCCCCCTTCCTTTTTTTCGCTTGCCATGACCAGTCCGGAGCGCACTTTGTCTTCGAAGCCGCCCCCAACCATCCCTGCAACATGTCTTCGGAGATCCCATCATCACGACGTGCCCTCACGCCAATTGAAGAATCATCTTCAATCGCCCAATTGCCACGGCGCACCATTCGTCGTGTTATCCAATCTCCACAAAGTTCGGCGAGGCGCGACCAGCACCAACACCAAAAACGCCTCCCGAGCCTTCCCGTGACCCCACTTCCACCACCATTGAGATCCAGTAAGAGTCGTGAGACCGTCATGGCTCCCCCCAAGCCTCAGACTGATTGTCAAGGGTTACCTGGAGTCTCGTTGCCAGGGATTGGGATGGAGAGGCAACGTAGTTTCGGAATTGAGGTATCAGATGTTGAGACTAGTAGGGAGGGAAAAGCTGAGACAGGGGGAAAACCCGCCATTGTTGAGGGGATGACTCGGGGCGCATCAAGTGCAACATATTTGAATGTACCGAGCTCTGCACCGAACATCAATTACCCGGATGTGAGTTCCTATCCTTCAATCACATGCCGTGGGAGCACCGCTTTGATTTCATCGTTGACGTGTTGCCACCCTTCCTGCGCTACTGACAGTCACCCGACAGGAAATTCTATAAGCCCCGTCGGTCAATCAACCCTCATTCTCTTCCCGACCGTCCCAAGTCTCCCTGGGGTCCCTGGAATCCTTCGCAGCCTGAACAAGATCACAGGGATCGCCACCGTACTAGCTCCGCACCAGCAGTACCGCCGCCTTTTCGCGATCTCCTCCCTCCCGGCGAATGGGATACTCTCACCCGCTCGCCCGGGCTGAATATGTTGAGGCAGTACCATGGGATGTCCAACACAGGTCGTGGGAGCGGAGGCTCCGATTCTGCCTACTCCGAGGCGCCTTCGAGACCATCCGTATCAGGGGCAGGCACAACACGGCCACAGTCCTACTTCCATCCCTCGGCCCGCCAGTCTAGCCCAGATTTCGGACCCGAGTCGACAAAACTACCGCCTCACCCGCAATGCCGAAGACCATCTCGCCGAGCTCCTCTGACCCCAGATAACACTCCCCCAAGCGATGCTGAATTCTCGGGTAGTCGAAATCGATCCTGGGATCGAGCCGATAGGCACAGCCTTTCTCGCTCACCCGGCTTGGAACGAACTCTGTCCGATCTGGCGGAGGACAACATTGACGCCCACCGTTTCGCAGGAACATCTACATCCCGTCAGGTTTCGATACCTGCAGCCTTATACTCACATCCCTCCGACGCCCGTATACCGCTTTTGCTTGCATCCAGTCTGCTCTCTGAGCAAGCCGCAAACGTTGCTATACTGTTAGGGCTGACTTGCGAGGTACAAGACGCCTTATACGACATGGCTAGAACCTCGTCCGAGTCTGCTCAGATCCTGCTCGCCCTCTCGGGACAAAGGGAACCGAGTGGGGTATCAGAATTGGGCCGTCGACGGCTCCCTTCGAATCCTCCCCGTCCTCGCAGCACTATAGCTACAGTTGGTAGACATTATTCTACCGATTCTGGCGAGATCCATCGGCTAAGTCGACATGGACTTGCCGGGCTTCGTCAAGCTCAGAACGCCTACGAGGAAATGACAAGAGCGACATCCCAAATACGCAATCGTCCGGAAGATATCTCGGAGATACAGTATGTGCCAGTAATAGGCGGTTCAGACATGTCTACCCACAGAAAGTCTAAGCGACGTTGGTTCTCGTCCACACTTTGGAAAAAGAGAGGAAAAACAAAAGTCATCACATAATCAAGATGAAGAAAGGTCGTAAGATGTTGATAGTACAGATTGTTTTAGAATGAAAAGACATCACCAAGACTATGGGGATACAAACCCATGTACAGATGCAATCTGCTGCTCATCTCCCCGCAGTCAGTCTCGCTCGCAGAGCTTCCACACGACTCATCTCCGCGGGTCTCTCACCGAAGACACTGAACTTTGTCGGCAGCTGCGCATGCTGTCGGGCCGCGTTTTCGTTGAGATTCGGCGTCTTATTTGGTGTTCGACGAGGAGTAAAAGCTTTGTGTCCATCCCTTGCGGGAGTTTTATCGTAAGGAGCCGGCGCAAAGACAGCTTGTGGCTCTTTCTTGTAAGCCGAGTCCTCTTCGTGGCCCCTCTTGGTACCGTGCGTCGGAGCAGCATTCAGAGTCGTCGGCGTCGGTTGAAGGACCGAGGACGGTGGTGGTGGCAGGGCCTCAATCGTCTTTGAGCTCTCGATAAGGGACTTGTTTTTCCTCTCAAGCTTCTCCGCTTTTCGCTGCAAGGCGTTGAGATCCTTCTTAATGGCGCGGACCTCGTCCGCCCGCTCCTCAAGGTCGTTATTCTGCTGATTGAGTTGCGTCTCCATTGCTGTCAAAAAATTCAAAAACAGGTATATGTCAGGGGGGAGTTTATCTCGCAAAGGCAAGGTGGCGCGTACTCACCTTCGGCTAGTTCCGTCTTGTCTGCCAGGTCTTGCTCCAGCTCGCTCTTCTCCTGTTCCAATCGACTAACACGGTCGATCGTGGCCGTCTTGGCTGATTCCGATTCATCAAGCATTTGTCGGAGCAGACCCATTTTCGCACCATCAGCGGCTTCGGCATCCATTCGGCGTTGGATTTCAGCGTCCCTGTTCAATGCAATGTTTGTCAGCGAAGCATCCGCAGTGTATCTTCTATGGTCCACCGCACTTACATGGATTGCAAGTCTCGGTCGGCCTCCCGCAGTCTCGCCTCCGCTTGGGTCCATCGCGCCTTCAGCTCCTCCGCAGCGGCCGACGCCTTCTGCAGGTCCGCCCGAAGAATTGCCACATCGTTCTCGGCAACCCGCTGGAGGTCTTCGCTTCGCCGCAACTGCGCCTCGACCTCTCGAAGACGGGCGTCCATCTGCAATTCAGACATGCGGGTGGAGCTGAGCTCTCCTTCCAAAACACGGACCTTCTCCTCGCTTCGAGAACCAGCAGCTTCAGTCATGACCAGACGATCCTCGTTGGTCTTGAAATCCTCGTAGAGTTTTTGGAACTTCTCAGAGATAGCATGCTTGTCTGACTTAGCACGTTCGAGGACTTCAACTAACTTGGTTTGTTCGAGTTGGAGCTGCTCGTACTGTGAAGTCACGTCTATCAGCCGTTGTTGCAAGTCCAAGTCAACGGCATTCGAGCCGACTTGCTCTTGCAGTCGAGCAAGTTGAGCTTCAAGCGCAGTCTCCCGCTCTTTAAGCTTCGACTCCAACGATCGGATGGTTTCTATGGATGCGTTGTTTTGCTTCTGCATCCTCATCTCAATTGCTTCCATTGCACTTTCAGCATCAAGCTTGATGACCTGGTTGACGAACTCTGCTTGCTCTCTACCCACACGAACCTCTTCGAAGTCTTGCAACATCACTTTGTGCTTGTCATCCCATGACGCAAGTCGATCTTCGCATATCTGCAGACCATCCTGAGCCTTGGCAAGTTGTGCCTTCAGCACTGAAACGTTCAACTTTGTTGCTTGAAGCTCCTCAGTGGCTGCACTGGAAGACATCTCTTGTTCGGTGTGCAATTGCCGGACGGTCTGCTCGGCGATCAATAGGTCGGCCTCTACATTTCTGAGTTCTGCAAGTCGTCGGTTCAGATCCTCGACAATCGCACCCTGTTCCAGGTTGATATTTTGCAGGCGAGAAATTTCTGCCTTTGAAAGCTCTTCAGTGGCCTCTCTTTCAATCTTGAGAGAGTCCAAACCCTTTTCGGCTGCGATCTTGGCACGGAGTTGTTGTTCGATTTGATGGTGAAGTGAACCGATTCTAGCACGATATGTCGCGGCGAGTGCCGAAGCCTTGGACAATTCGATGACCGAGAAAGCGATCGCGCGCTCACTCAATTGCAGTTCGTCTACTAACTGACCATGCTCGATCAACAGCTCCACCGATCGTTCCGCCTGCTCGGATATGCTCTCCTCAGCCAAAGCGAGATTGAGTTCGAGCTTCCTGATCTTGTTCTGCTCCAGAGCGATCTGTTGATTTCTGCGGGCCACCCGGCCTTCGACCTCTTCCACTCGATTTTGCAGGGCTCGTGTCTTGTGGTCAGCGGCTACTCCGCCTTCAGAAGGAGCCAAAATCCAATCAGATCGTTGCTGTTGCAAATCTTTCACCTCTGCCTCTCGGGCGGCAGTATCTGCCGTGGCGCTTCTAAGTTTATCCTCTGATTCAGTCTTAGCTTGCACAGTTTCTTGCAGCGACAACTCGAGAATGGACAGATCGCCGTGAAGTCTGCTGATGTCCTGTTCGAGGGACGCAATCTTGGAGTGATCCTTTAACCGTTCGGCGTGAAGGTGAACAATCTGGCTCTCCATTTCGGCGATAGCCTCGGTATGAGAGGCAATCTGCGCTTGTCGCTCGTCTTCGGCAAATTCCATGATTCTCTGGAGACCTTCCATGTCCATGGACATATCTGCTTCTTCGATACGTCCCTGAACTTGGGCGGCTTCCAGATCAGCGGTCAATTCTGCGACCCGCTCATCGAGTTGCCCTTTTTCATGGCGCACAACCACGATCTGGTTTTCCACATGGATAACTTGCTGTTGATGTTTCTTGAGATCAGATCGCAGCTTGGCTGCATCTTCCTGGAGCTGCGATTGAGCTCGACGAGCTTCGATCTCGATATCAGCCTTCATTGACTCCGTCACTTGGAGGTCTTGTTCCAACTTGATCGCTTGCTTCTTGAGATGGGTGATTTCTTGTTGCATGTCAAAGGTAAGAGCATCTCGCTCCCTTGCTTGAGACTCAGTCGATCGGTTCGCTGCGTCAGATTCCATCTCCTCCACCTGATGGCGAAGCCTTTCGTGTTTGCTTTCTGACTCACCCAATTCCAGGACGGAAATGGATAACATTTCCTTCAGCTTCTCCATCTCATCCTTGACGTTCTTGAGCTCTTCTCGAGAGACATGCACAGCCTCTTCGGCTGTTATGGCCTCCTGTCGTGCGCCACACTCCTCTATCTCCAAGCGACCAACGGTCGCAGACAACTCCTCAATCCTGGCCGATGCGGTTTCCTTCTCAGCTTGAAGAGCGGCAACGTAGGCATCGTCGTAATTCCGGTTCTTCAAAGTGGCTTGAAGTGTCGTCAACTGGATTTCGAGGTCCTTCACGCTGGCCGTCTTCGTGATGATTTCGCTCTTGAGGGCTTCTATCTCGGCAAGACCTCTTTCCTTTGCGGCAGAGTTGTCCAAAAGAGCAGCCTCGGCTTGAGCCTTGGCAGATTCGGTCGCTTCAAGAGCTGAGGTCAGGCTCTGCACGTGTTCTCGACAAGAGACCAAATCGGCCTTGACCGCGTCGAAGTCCTTGTCGAAAGAAGCGCGGCTTTCGACATAAGCCTGTCGGAAGACTCGTTCAGCAACCTACACACATATATATACAAAACACCGTCAACTCACCTCCTGCTCCGCCTTGAAGATAGCAAAGTCCCCATGCGTCTTCCGCAATTCTGTCTTTGAGTTCTCCAACTGCTCATACGCCTCAGCCAACTCCTTATCTAAGCCTTTGATCTCTTCGTCACACTGTCGCAGCTTCGCTCGCAGTTCGCTCTTCTCAAAATCGTCGTTGTGAGCCTCAGGCGAGGGTGCTCGGGTCTCCGGTAAGGGAACATTGCTTCGAAGCTTCAGGATCTCTTCGTCCTTCTCGGCCAAGAGGTCATCGTTCTCATCCAAACTGGCTTGAATAGCTTCTTTTTCCTTGTTCACCTTAGCGATCTCTCTCTGTAGCTGTCGAATTTGTTTTTCGAGTTGAACGTTGGAGCCGCTTGGGGCGTGAGGAGCAGCGTCAGTATCCTTGAGGCGTTGTCGGAGCTCGCGCAGCTCGATTTGGAGGGACTCGTCATCGCTGGAGGAGTTGCCCGCCTGCAGGTTCAATCGCTTGATCTCGTCCTTCAACGTCATCTCAGCCTCTTCTCTCTCTCGGAGCTTCTTCTCCAGGCTCTCGATGCCCTTCCGCAGCTGTGAGACTTCATCGTTGGATCGATCCAATTGTTTCGTGACCTCGTTTATCGCCGCTTGTGCCACCTTTTTAGCCTTTTCAAGCTCCTCCTTCCCGCTGGACTGTTTTGCATTTGCTCTCCAGTCGTCCAACTCTTCGATGATATCCTCTAATTTCGACTGGAGGGCCTCTACCTCTTTTTGCTTGCTTCGTTCGATCGCTATTTTTTCGTTCTCGAGTTTGAGGGATTCCCGCTTGAGCGACGCCAGGGTGTTCTTCATTGTTTCGAGCTCGGCTGGTCCTTTGTTTGACTCTAGCTGCTCCCGGAGCAGCCGGATTTCGGCTTCAAGCTGTTCTGATCGACCATCTCCGTCTCGAGTAGCAAATGTTCGACTCTCCTCCATTAGCTTCACATTCTCCCTCCTTACCATCTCTAACTGATTCTCTAAAGTGAAAACCAGTGATCGATCATTGGAGCCCTCGCCTCGTTTGAACCCAGGCAGATTTTCAAGCACCTTCTCTGCCTTCAAAGTCTCTTTCTCGGATTCCGAACGAGCAAGCTTGGATTCGAGTTGTTTGATCTGGTCTTGAAAGGCGAGGTGAGTTTCGTTGATTCTTTTGTTGGCGGATCCCTTGGCTGAGCCATCGCGCATGCAATCTAGCTCATACTGTAGCTGGCCAATCTCTTTCTCATCCCTCTTTTCTCTAGCTTGAGATGCAACCAATGTTGATTCGAGGTTGGAAAGTTTCATCATAGCGGAGGATAGTTCGGCCATTTTGTTGCCCAGGATCTTTTCGGCTTTAATTGCTCGATCGGCTTCGACTTGGAGCTTGTGGAGGGCATCTTGTTTAGCCCGTCGTTCTTCGTCAAACAGTTCATCTTTCTTGTGTTGCTCATTGATTAGCGTGTTGATTTGGTGATCTGCGCAGATACAAGAAACCATCAATACATTTGACTTTCCTTCAAGTACTAGAAAGGTCTCCGGTGACATGAGCGTAGTACTGACCTTTTCCGGACACCAAACCCTTCAAACGCTTGATCTCGGTCTCCGAGTCGTCCGCACCAAAAACCGCCATCTTGGCAGGTCGAGCTCGGGTTAGATGGCTCAAGCCCTCTTAGAGTCCAGTATTGAGTCAACAAAGTATATATCCTCAGCTATTGCATATCTGGCGGGATTTCTCTTCTTTCAGCCCTAGTCGCAAGTCACCGTCACACGAAACGAGGAGGGCAGGTAGTACTAGGGGTCCCCGGCGATGACGTTCTTGCAGCGTGATCGTGGTTGCCTTTTGAATGATGATCGAGGTTACGGGAGGTTATCGATATTGCACAAGCTCATATCGAACGGAACAGGATAAATACAGCGAATGTGACTTTCCTGGAAGCCCTGATCGAGATACTATGTCGACGGTTGACCAATCTCGCACCCCAATTCCATTCTGATCGCGAGAAGGGCTCAGTGATGGTCTACCTTTGTTTGTTGTTTATGTTGTCGTCGGCTAGAAATGCAGGCGGGAGAAGTTTCGCTAGGCAAAATGACGTGTATATAATTCGCCGTGATAAACCCCAATCAAATCGAATCGCGTGAGATCCTTCGCCTCCCTCGCTTGCATCAACACTACCGAGAGTCAATCCTGAGATAGGATGAGGGCCGTCTGGGTGTATCTTTCGTCCATCAAGATGAATAGATTGGGAAAGTGCCGACATGAAAGCAGGCGTAAGCGCACCTCACGAGTTCATTGTGGGAAACTTGATGCGGGTCAGCTCATTTGCGTTCCAACCGGCTCAAATTTCGGGTTGTCACTAGCTCTTTCCACAGGGCAACACACGAATCTATCCAAGGGAGGGAACGGTGTATCAGTGTGGACGATCACGATGGCGGCTTTATCGACAAAGAGGCTTAGTGAGATTCTCCTATTTCTCACTTCTCCATTGTATCTGATTGGTCATAGCTTCATTCCCCTAATGCTAAATCATATCTCATCAAATCTATAACAATTTTTCCTTTGTCCTCTAGCCAAGGAGTTGACAGATCTCAAAAAGAACGGGACGACTCCCGGTATCACCCTCCTCCGGGCCGATGACCTGAAAACTTGGTTCTTGAGCGTCGAGGTTCTTTACCCAGACCTTCCCAACGTTGATCCCTCTAACACTCCTTCAACTAAATCAAGTACTCCCATGCAGGCCGGCACGAGCGAAGATGAGGTCGACGAGGAGGTCATCTTCATTTCAGAGAAAACAAAGGGAGGGCAAGAAACCACTGATGTCGATGCCGTTTCGGTACCACCCCAGAAAAGGGCTCGTCTAGCCGATTTTTTTGGTGGGAGTAAACGAACAAATGGCGGAGGAGTCGATTCTGCCCCTTCTTCTCCTCGACTCAAGCAGAACAGCAATGGCGGCCCTGATGCTGAATCCGGCACGAGTACGAACAACTCTAGTCGCAAGCAGAACGGGCAGGGGACCGGTAGCAGCATTACAAAAATTGGAGGATCTTCGGCGGGAAGGATTTACGAAGGCAAGAAGTTTGCTTTGAAATTCGTGTTTGAAGCGAGATATCCCATTGAGGCACCGCAGGTGAGCACTCCCTAATTCTCTGCCGCAACAATGAATACGCTTGACTCCTTTCCACGTGAGCTACGACGCTGATAAATTCTCAAACGAATTCTGTCTTTCAGGTAACATTTGTCGATGCGAAAATCGATGACTATTCTTATACGATCCCGATTCACCCGCACATCTACAGTAATGGACACATCTGTGCCTCGGTTCTTGGTGAGTTGTCGCATATGCCATGCTCAGCTCTATGCCGTTCTGACCAACCTGATATATCTGTCCCGTAGCAAATGAATGGTCTCCAGTTCTCAATGTTTCGACCCTATGCATCACGCTTCAATCGATGCTTGCTTCGAACAAGAAGCTCGAGCGGTGGGTTGGTCGTCTCTTGACGGATTGCGGAGTTGCGCTGATGTTTTTTTTTTGGGTGACGTTTGAAGACCCGAGGGCAATGACAGCTACGTCGCGGGAGCTCCGAAGAACCCAAAACTTACGACTTGGGATTTCCACGATGACGAGTGTTAAATCTCTAGTTCGCCTCGAGCAACAGATCCAGTTAATATCGTTAAAGGGTACAATGGCGGTCAGTGTTGACCAGCCGCATTTTCTCCTCTCTCTCAGACCGTCTAAAATGACCTCATTTCATCGACTCTTTGGGCTTGTAATGACCGCTTATGAACTGTTTACGACCTTTTCATGCCATTCCAATTTTATCTTGCAAATTTTATTTGGGGACTGAGTTGCCACCTATAATCCGCGTATGCATACGACGCACACTTGCTCCCACGCCCGGGTATTGTATGCCACACACGAATCGTCGGAGCTGTACAACGTGTACCACCCAAATCAAGGGGGGCGTCCTTCCTCAGCGAAAACTCAGAGGGAGACCGAGACTAGCATCATCTCGAACACAGGACACACCAAGCCACATCTGGACGGGATAATGACCTCTGGAAGGGAATGACAAATCCCGGCAACATCGCTCAACAACGTGAATCAATCAAGGCCAGTCAAGGATGATATCTCGCTATAAAACGAACTAACGAGACAAAATGTGATTCTTTGCAAAGGGCCATATGTGAATATAGTACAAGCGCACTGCCGATGCCGTCATCCTGCCCGGTCCTAGAAAGATCGCGGGACGACAGACCCCCAATCAACAAGAGATGCAAATCCTGCAAATAGGACTTAAATTTCGTGTCTGTCCTCCTGCTCAGTTCGGTCGAGGCTCTCTCGGCAGCGAGAAGCTGACGGACAGAATGAGATTGTCGTAACCTGCGAAGAAAAGTCAAGTAGTGTAAACAATTAGCCATCTAGCAATGATATATGAAAATGAGGAATATCCTGTGCATCCACTCACCCTTGCCGTTCATCTTGGCCATCGCAAGCTCGGCATCCCTCTTGCTGTCGAAGCTGACGAAACCGAAACCCTTGGACTCTCCCGTTTCTCGGTCTCGCACAACGTTGGCTCGTGCGACATGACCGAATCGCTCGAACAATGCTCGCAAATCGTCCTCGTCCGCTTCGGTCGAGAGAGAGGTGATTCGAAGCGTGGGAAGGTCGTCTCGGGATCGGAACATGCTCTCGCCTGCACCGGATCGAGCGCCGGCTCGCATCGAAGGGGGAACGTACTTGCCAGATGCATCAGTCGATCCACCAAACTCATCTCCACCCATGGGTGTGTCCGCACCGCTGGCACCACCACCACTCAACAAGTCGGCCATACCAGCACCTTCGAGGGTCTCCTTGAGGGGACACTTGGAGGTGAAATGGTCACCCTTACAGACTCGACAAACGATCTTCTTGGCACCCAGCTGAGCCTTCATCTTGGCAGCCTCATCCTCGGCGGGAGCCTCCTTGGATCCACCAGCCGAAATCTTGAGGTTGATGTTGTCGCCCACAGTCGTGGTCGCTCGGTCAGGTCCTGATGGCTTGCCCTTCTCGTCACCAAACTTGGACCAATGCTTCCTCTCGGCCACAGCATGACTGACAACCTGAGTTGTAAGCTTCCTCCTTACTCGTCGTGTGATCTTGACTTTCTTGCCCTCCTCGTTCAATCGATACTCGACAATGGTGGTGATTCCATCAGGTCCGGTCGTCTCAGTAGGGGCCGGGAGGGTCTCTACCTCGTCTTCGTCGTCCGCCCAGGAGGTCTTGGGAACGCTATTTAAAGGCAAAGGAGTGAAGAGGAGATATCGTTGGTCAGTATAATCACATCATCTCTCTCCCTCACTGGGGTCACAGTGATTTGATTCGAGAATGAAGAAAAGGCCAACTAACTCAGCAGGTGGGGGTGCAAGGTCCGCCATATTGATAATGTGTTCTTGTGAAGTGAATTGATGTCGGATTGCGAGAGAATTGAATTAAAAGAATAACCTCGCTTACTGCATTTGTATTCTGTTGGGAGTGAGTGAGATCGATATTAATTTGGAAAAATCTATGCCTATCGACCATGTCAGATCGAAATGCGGATGATCCGTCGTCCCGGAACAAGTTGGTCATCGTTGTCATCGTTGAAAGCCGCGAGAACAAAAAGAAGATCCAAACCGAGGGGCAAGGGAGGGGCGGCGCGAAAAGATGAGAATCGCGTGGAATGGTGCACGTGAAAGAAAGTCCAAAATGGTCAAAAAATGTTTGTTCGACCTCGTACACCACAGAAAATTGGGGAAATTTCGGGACCACGCACGATTCGAGAAGGTACAAACGAGACTTCTCACGATCGAGGTCTTTGAATAAGCCATCGTGATCGAAATAGAAAGCGGTCTCATCAAACGACCTAGTAGTTTGCCTACAGCTCTGAGAAACCTATTTCACCAGCTTGGACCGCTACATATCCGCCCCTAATTCCAACACAATGGCTTTCGAAGCTGCCCCCGGCTTCGACCGAAAGAAACTGAAAACTTCCTACCGAGCTTCTCCAAGTTCATTGAAGCCTATCTACACCGGTGGGCCTGCCACTATCACCCAGGATGGCGAATGGCTCATTACCTCCCTCGGCGCATCTCTTCTCATCACTGAAGTCAAGACGGGCCGAGAAATCTGTCGTGTCAAAGGTGATGGCACACCCATCACGGCCATCACGCTTTCTTACCACTCTTACCCACCAGTACTCATCACTGCTCATCAATCCCTCTCGATTCGATACTACCCTTTGCCTGAGCCCACGGAAGTAATCGCACTTTCGAGCAAGAAGTCGCCATTCATTCCTTACATCCGTCAACTCACCCGCTCTCAAACACATCAATCTCCCATCCTCGTCTTGACCGCGACTGAAGGTCTCTTTGCCTCAGGTTCTGCCGATGGAGTAGTGAAAGTTTGGGACTCGGCCGGAGGGTATACCACGCATGTGCTAAAGGGTCACGGTGGACCAGTCAGTGCGCTTCGATTCCGAGTGGCAGAGCAGGCAATCAACAATGGTGGAACAAACTTCAAGGGGAAAGGCCGTGAAGATTCCGGGCGGGTGATGCAGGTGATCACGGGTTGTGTGGATGCCAAGGTTCGAGTGTTTGACCTGCTGGATCCGATTCATCGGAATGCCGCGTCAGTTGGGGCAGGGAGAGCTTTATACACCCTCGATGGCCACGTCTCGGTTATCAGAGGGATCGACACCACACCCGATGGCCGGTGGCTCGTTACAGCTGGACGAGACAAGGTCGTGCTTGTGTGGGATATGGAGATCTCAACTACCAAAGGAAAGAAGATATCAGCGTCGGAACCCAAGATCGTGCAAACCATCCTGGCACATGAGACGATCGAATCCGTAGGAGTAGTAGATGCGGAGGATCTGGAGGAGAGGCAAGGACTTGGCAAGTATGCCGGACGTGTGTTATGCTACACCGGTGGCGAGAGGGGCGTGGTCAGGATATGGGATTTACTGCAAGGTATCGAGCTAGAGAGCCTTGTAGGCGCTGGTACGGATGAAGAGGACGAAGACGTGGACGAGGACGAGGAAGATCAGAGAGGGATCTCGAGTGCGATCTTGGCTGATGGCAATATTGTCGCCATCCACCATGATCACAACATCGTCTTCCATTCGCTGCGGACCCTACAGGTCGCCCGCCAAATCATTGGTTTCAATGACGAGATCATCGATGCCGCCTACCTCGACCCCACACATCTTGCCCTTGCGACCAATTCGTCTCTCATTCGAGTCTACGACACGGAAACTTTGGATGCCAGACTCATTTCTGGTCACACCGATGTCGTCCTTTGTCTTAGCCAGCGGGGCAATCTTCTTGCCTCTGGTAGTAAGGACAACACTGCCAAAGTCTGGGTTTGGGAAAATGGTACATTGCGATGCATCGCAACATGTACTGGTCACGCCGAGAGCATCGGTGCCGTTGTTCTGTCTCAAGATGGCAAGGTACTCTTTACCGCCTCAATGGACCGAACAGTGAAGATGTGGGATTTGACACAAGAGAAGCCGCGTTCGATCTCTACAATGAAGGTGCACGACAAGGACATCAACTCGCTCGACTTGTCACCAAATGATCAGTTCCTCGCGACAGGTAGTCAAGACAAACTCGTGAAAATCTTCGCCGTGCAACCGAACGTGGGATTCAAACTGCTCGGAGAATGCAAGGGTCACAAGCGAGGAATCTGGTCTGTCAAATTCAGTCCTACGGACCGAGTGATCGCCTCGGGAGCAGCCGACCGAACGATCAAACTCTGGTCATTGGACGACTTCAGCTGTATCAAGACATTTGAGGGTCACACAAACTCAGTCTTGAGAGTCGACTTCTTGACAAAAGGCATGCAACTCGTCTCAACGGCTTCTGACGGGCTTGTCAAGCTTTGGAATATTCGAGATGAAGAATGCATCAAGACGCTTGACGGCCATGAAGACAAGATCTGGGCCTTGGCTATCGGTGCGGATGAGAAGACCATTGTTTCGGGTGGTGCAGACTCTAGAGTGGTCTTTTGGGAAGACTGCTCCGTGGAGGAGGAGAGGGAACAAGCTCAAAAACGAGAGAAAGAGGTCGCTGATGAGCAAGATTTCGTCAACTATCTCGGTCTCAAGGACTATCGCCGTGCCATTCAGCTGGCGCTTGCCATGGCTCAACCTGGACGGCTCTTTAAACTCTTCACTACAGTCCACAAAGAGCGGACCGATGACGACTCTGTCACTGGATCGCTTGCCGTCGACGAGGTCCTCAAGACGCTCTCTCCTCTGGATCTGGTCCGACTCCTCAAGTACGTGCGAGACTGGAATGCTCGGGCTAAAACGAGCGACGTGGCCCAACGAATCTTGCATGCCGTTTTAAAGCAGCGCAAAGCTGATGATTTCCTTGAGGCGTTCGAGATTGCATCCCGAGTCGATGGCAAGAAGGCTGAGGAAGATGATGCGGAAAACGAAGAAGATGTGATGGATGTTGACGAGGAGGCCAAACCCAAGGCACGTGTAGAGAAACCTGCAGGCTTGATATCGATTCAGGATCTGCTGGATGGTCTGATCCCTTACACCGAGAGACACTACGAGCGGGTTGACAAGATGCTGGTGGATAGCTACATGGTTGACTATGTACTTGGCGAGATGGACGGAGGCTTGATTGATTTGGACGCACTGGATGACCTGAATATCAAGGACGTCCCGGTGAGCGAGGAAGAAGCGGATACGCCATCTAGTCTGTCAGATGACTCGGCCGAGGCGAAAGAAGAGGAGCAGGAATACATGAGTGTAGAATGAGCCGTATGACTAGATATATACTTTACAAGGACAGATCAAGAACCTATGTTGCGCAAAGGTCGAATGTACTATAAAATTGTTGAATTGAACATCCGCGGAATTCCCTCGCGGGCCTCGGGTTGAAAGCAGTAAAGGCGGGGGCGGCTGGGTTTGAAGTCTCCCCCCCCCCCCCCAAATTACCCTCGCCAACATCATCAATCATCTCGGAAGTCCTTTGACCGTATTTGTCCAGCTTGAAACTGGTCCGGAACACACCTCTGATTCATCAGGATGTCTGTCCACCACCTGCAGATGAATTATGCCGCTTCCATTGGATTCTCGCACTTTCAGCATAAAGAACAATGGGATCCGGAGACTATGTCCGTTCTTCTCTCGCCACCTTATCAAACCTTCGGAGAGAGGCAGCAGGATCAGTCTCCATCTTCGGCCCAATCCGACTTGCCACCTTCGCCTTTGATTGAAACTGTACAATCATGGCCACTCCAGAGAATCGTACCGATTCATATGAGCCTGTCTCGACCTGATCGTCCCCAGAAAGCCCACCTGGACGAAGCAGCGCAGCGAATCCAATCCATTTCGTCTCGGGTTGAGATCATGCCTGACGATGATCTAACAGACATGGGGACAAGCAAAGAAGCACAACAGTACCAACGGATCATCCGAAATTATCCGAGGAAGCGGATGCACAGTAGCTCCTCTTTACGATCGATGCGTAATCAGACAATGGGCCAGGATCCCGTCTCTTCCTCATTGGATCAATCAAGGCAGACGCTCCGCCACTCAGCCTCTTGTTCTTTTTTGCCGCAAAGTTCTCATTCATCCGGCAACCTTTCAGAATCAACGGTCGGTCATGAAATACCTCCTCAGACGGGAATCAAACTTGCCGGTTCTTCCCCGAATGTGCAGGGTAAGAGATCACGCATAACTGAAGTCGAAGATTCCGATGATGAGCTTCCGCCATCTTCTCCACTACTTTCTTCGGCTAAAGCGTTGTCTGAACGCAGAAGAATGGATCCGATGGCACAAGATGAGGTACTGAAGAAAAGAAGACGTAATAGGGAAACCCGGGTTTTCGAAGCGGGTGAAGTTGATGGAGTTCGAGAGGGTGGCAATGGCTCAACCAGCGCGGAAGCACAGAATATCGGTGCCAGCGGTCAATTGGAATACGTCAGGACCAATGCACTTCTCAACTTCCTTGTGAGTCCACGAAAAACTTCTGAAGGTTATGAATTCAGGACTGACAGCCGTCCGTTCATACTCCGTGGATTTCAAAGCATATCTCACGAACATTGTCCTCACGCCACCCGAACCTCCGTCCCGCTACACCGTCTCGTACCATCTCATCTCCGGTCACGGTCCTTCGTCACAATTCCCTGCCACCCATCTCACAAGACAGTCGATCGCTTGACCATCCTCTAATCGAGGGCCACCAATCTCATACGTATGAGCACGAAGAAGACAGCGAAACCGAGGTCCCTAGTCCATGTAAACGCATGATGATACACCTTCGACCGGAATCTGCCGCTGTTCCTTCGCCAGGAGAGAGACGAAGGCCAGAACAAGAGGCTGAAGAGACGAGAAAGCGGTATGAGGAAGCTAATAAGTTGCTGGGTGGATTGGTATTGGGACGGCGAGGAGAAGGTGGGCGGCCCTGAGGGGCATACACTGTAATAAAATCATTGCTTCAGCAGAAGAACAAGGAAAGGTCAGGATATGAAACGCATAGAGTGCATATCGTTACTAATTGGGTTCGTGCATGACGAGGTGTTCATGTGTCGTAAATAATTGTGCTATACAAGATCAATAGGATTCGTTCTCCCATTTGGCCATCTTTCTTTGAAGGTCCGTTGGTCGTTCGTTTCTTGGGATCTTCAACCAATCCTGATAGGTCCCAACGCGACCGGACTATGCTGCCAGCTGTATCCCTATCCTTAGCCAACCATCTGGCGCAGCGACACAGGAACTCAACCAAGCCACCTCTGCCTCAGGAGGAATTTCCACTCCTGCTAAAAGTGGTATTGCCAGCGTATACGGCTCGTAATTTGCATCCGAATTCGAATCCGAGTGGGTGCCTTTGAACCTCGGATGGTCTGGTCCAGGAAAGAGTAACGGTAAGGAAGATTGCAGGACTCGAATAAGAGTGGTTGGTGATCCATCGGGCGCAAGAGGTGGGACGACATCTTGGACGACAGGTACGTCCTCTGGGAGGTAGAGTTTGATCGGAATAGAACGCATTGAGTATACTGATTCCGGGCGATTTGAGGACGATCCTAGACCGGCGGAAGAAGTACCAGAGCCGGAGGGATCGACTGAAGGGGGTCGAGAGGGAAGGGAGGAGTCACCAGAGTGAGAAGCTGAAGAAGATGGGTTTGGTGAGTTGGATGTCGGTAGAATTGAAGGCGCGATAGGAAGAGGTAGAATCTTATTCGCGAATCGGGATTGGAGTTCGAAATCGCCTGCGACGTGTGAAGGAGAAACATGAATTCGTCGAATAGAGGTTCAGCTTATTTTGTTTGTCATTCACAGACGACCTTTGAGAACAGCCAAAGAAGTACTGCTAGGCGAACTAACCTTCAGCTATACTATTCCACCCAGCCTCCAAATCCAATCTCCTCAATCCCGTGATTCTCCTCGTATTTCCCCATCTGACGAAATCCGCCTCTTTCAACTGATGTACAAAAAGCGAGCGGCACGTATCTATACTATTACTTCCAAGAGGAACCGACCCTGGAAGAGGTTTGTTGTTCGGTGTCGGGAGAGAGAGATGTAGGATCAGACGTAATGGGCGGGTGATGTCTGATTCTGAGGAAGTCGAGCTCGCGCGTTGGAAGCGCCGGTATCGAGGTCTCCGAATGAGACTATGGAGATGTATGAGATCCAGAGACCAATGCCATCTAACAGCCTCTCCTGTACCTCTTGTTGCTCTTTCCTCACCAATATCATCCTGACCTCCTTGAAGCACCTCTTCATCCTCCCGCCCCACCTGATCTCGCTCGCGGTTGTGTTTCTCCTCATCGGCAGAGACGCCGTATTCGAACCACCAATCTTCTTCCCGTGGTGAGATTTCGGCGAGGTCTTGCTCGTGGATCGCGAGTTCGACAAAATTGGACTTGATCTCCGGGATCAGAAGTGGGAGATAGGTGTAACGAGGAACTTGGATCTGGAAGCCGTCAACGGTAAGCAAGTGAATATGAAACCCAGTTGATTAGCTTCCTTGGAAACTTCAACTACACAGAAAGGACAAGGATGACGGACGCAAAACCCACATAATACTTCTCCATCGCACCTCCTCCGCCTCCCAGTAGACCTCCTCCATATCCATCTCCTCCTTCTCGTCCCAGTGCTCCCGCTCCCGATCTTCCTCCAGGCCCACCCGATTCTGCCAGCGTTATCTCCAGCGGGATGCTACCCTGCCAAGTTAGACGTCGGTAGATACCTGCTGTATGTTGTGCTGCTTGGATTTGGTGGGCGGTAGAAGAGGTGGAAGTAGACATTGTTGATCGTTTGGGGGTTTCTGCTTTTGAGGTTGTACCGTGTGCTTCTTGCGTTGAGTGATTAGTGGAACGTCGGGAGTGATAGATGGGGCGAGCGGAGGTGCTGACTAACCACGGTTGGTTCCAAGGAAAATAGTGTCGGTGCAGAGCCTGACTTTGATAGAATCGCGAAGGGATTGGCAACCTTCTGCTTTGATCGTGCAACTGGGTGAAACCTTATGCGAGCCCTGATAACGATTAGACCTCTAACACTCCAGAATATCCGTTCTGATGTTCAGACTGACCATATCGTGAAGATCTTCTGACACTTTGTATGACTACAATGTTCTTTGGTGATCATAAACCATTCAGCATAATGGCCCATCGCGATGGTTTCTGTAACATGCCTCCGACATGGGGGGGGGGGAAGGAGAAAGGGCGGCAGTGGTGTGATGATGGTGATGTGGTGGGTGATGTGATGGGGAGTGTGGGTGGGTGTTGACTTTGTGCAGCCTGGCTCGTTATAGATAATTTGACACGTCATGTTGTTATCAGGCGAGGGCAGCGACGGACATAGTAAACTATGTTCGCCCGCTCGATTACACGCCAGCCCCCTTTCCCCCCCCCCCCCCCCCCGGCCCATTTTTGAGTTCCTCCGGGCCCTCACTGTGCGACTGTGCGACTGTGCCACTCGATGATCTTGGCGAACGAAGGAAGAAGGCAAGGAAGGAAAAAAGTTCAGAGGGAGTGCGCGCACAAGAGGAGAGGAGAGGAACCGAAGGAGGAGAATGGAGGATCAGGAAGCGGAGGTCACCATCAATGACATCAAGAGTAACGAAGAGGACTTGGATTGAATCCTCTTAAG
Source organism: Goffeauzyma gilvescens (assembly GCA_025758705.1). Lineage (NCBI taxonomy): Eukaryota > Fungi > Basidiomycota > Tremellomycetes > Filobasidiales > Filobasidiaceae > Goffeauzyma > Goffeauzyma gilvescens. The sequence goes on from JANGFI010001714.1 coordinate 19,531, forward strand.
GTGAGTGATGCTCTGCAGCATGGACAGAAGTCGTTAATACAAAAATCCTCTTAAAACACGCTCACCTACCGTCACCCTGTATTTCCCGCAACCGCTGCAGATCTTCATCAGCTCGGGCTCCAGCGTACAAATCCGAACAAGAACACCTTCTTAGCCTCGTTCCCCCTATCAAGAACCAAAAGGCACGAACTATCATCTTATCCAGTGAAGAGAACTTTTGTTAGAAGTAAAAGTCATTCATCATGCCTCCCAAGAAGCAACAGCAAAAGCCCGCGGCGGGCACCAAGGTCAAGGATGATAAGGTGAGCAGGACGGGTACAACCGTCGTCTGATAAATGAAGCTTGACTCTTTGACCGCAACAGCTCTGACCAACCCCAACCCCACCAACCTATTATTACTCTTTCCTCTTTGCTCATTCCTGTATTACCCCCCCCCCCTTTTTCCCTCCTCAGACATTCGGTATGAAGAACAAGAACAAGTCCGCGAAAGTGCAACGAACAATCGCAGAAATCAATCGAGGTCAAGAACGGGCCGGTAAAAACAAAGAGACTCTGGCGAAAGAAGCAGAGAAGGAGGCTCGTGAGAAGGCCAAGCTGATGGATCTCGAGAGGAAGAGGCAAGAGGCCGCTTTGTTCAGACCGACGGGTTTGGTTCAACCGAAGTTGGCGTTTGGGCAGGATCCAAAGAGTGTGATGTGTGTTTTCTTTAAGAATGGATTGTGTGAAAAAGGTGAGTCCGAGGCGATAGCGTGAACCTCTGATTGGAGGAGCAGAACAACCAACGGTACCTTGATATGAGAAAGTATACATGCTAACGTGTGATCCTGTATAATCCGGCATTTTTCCTTTCTGCGGCAATTTCCATTCTCCCAGGCAACAAGTGCAAGTTCTCACACGACCGAAACATCGAGCGAAAAGCCACAAAAGCCAACATCTACGAAGATACCAGAGAGGGCAAAAAGGAAGACAAGGTGACCGACACCATGGACAAATGGGACGAAGAGAAATTACGAAATGTCGTTCTTTCGAAGACTGGTAACCCTAAAACGACGACCGATATCGTCTGCAAGTTCTTCATTCAAGCGATTGAAGACAGTAAATACGGATGGTTCTGGGAGTGCCCTAACGGAGTGGATTGCAAATACCGACACGCCCTACCACCTGGATTCGTTCTGAAATCTGAGAAGAAAGCATTGGAAGAAGCCGCGAAGAAGGAAGTGATCTCACTCGAAGATTTCTTGGAGACCGAGAGACATAAACTAAAGGCACCGTTGACGCCTGTGACACCCGAATCGTTCAGTGAATGGAAGAAGACAAGATTGGACAAGAAGCAGGCAGAGGAAGAGGTCAGGGAGAAGGCTAAGGCCGCTCAGAGAGCGGTCGGAAAGATGACGGGAATGTCCGGTCGAGACATGTTCGACTTTGGTGGTGACTTCTTGTACGAGAGCGAGGTGAGTCAATCAGATCTGTCATTTTTCTATTTTTTTTTGCTTCTCTGTTGGAATCAGCTTTGGATCCTGTGCGCATGGGTGACTGATACATTATTCGTCTGCTATTTTAGGACGACGAGGATAACGAGTGGGACATTGCGCGATACCTCGCCGCCCGAGACTTGGACGCCAGACACGAAGCTCAAGAGAATGGTGAAGCAGAAGATGATCTGAGGGGCGAGGCAGATGAGCCAGACGGTGCTCAGGAAGGTGGTGCAGATGCCGTCGGAGTTGTAGCAAACGGCGTTGAGAAGGTCGAGATTGATTCTCAGGAGTAGGTGATGAAGTCTAGGATAGCGATAGGACATTGCCTGTTTCTGCCTCATACATAGCATGTCGCGCGCTCTTTGCAATTGTAACGATTTCCCCTTTTCAACTTATTAGGCTCCAGCATGCCCGTGACGATTCATTCGCCTATGTAGCCCCCGTCAGACCTTGCAGCTTGCCGTCTTTCCGTCTGTCCGTTTCTGAGATACCGCAGTACCAGTCCCCTTCAACCACATAGAGTATTGAGCATTCGGCATCGGTTGATGCATGACAACAAGAAGGTATCTAATGGAAGGCAATCTGCTCCATATTGGTCTGCGAGCAGTTGGACTGTATGACCTCAGCAGGCCCGGCATGTACTATGCACACTGTCGCTTCAGGGATCAACCAAGTCTTGCAGAGGCGCCTCATCTACGCCGTCAATTCTGGAAACTTATACGATCAGTGCAAGTCCCCTCCTCCCTCCACCACACCACACCACAACCGCACCGTTTCGCGCACCCACCCGTTCGGTCCCCAGCCAGGTGTGATATGGTTCAGTACTGATCGTAGGACACTTGCGAGTCTCCTCGCAGATTCACAAGAAATCCCGAGTCTACCTCACAGAGATATTACCCAGAGTGAATACATTCCGATACTCATGGGGAAAAAAGGAAGGAAGGAAGGAAGGAAGGAAGAAGGCAGAAAGGGAGGAAAGGAGGTAAAAGGTCCATATATCGTATATAGGCATGATAAGCCCGGAGCCTCATGGTGTCTAGGAAATGTCCGAGATAATACAGGAAGCCTAATGCTAATGCTAAGGCTAGAAAAGCTAAGGAAGATAACCAAGAGATGGGTTATAGTAGCGTGAATTCGTAAATAAGGGGTCGTGAGTTGGATGGGAAGAAAGAAAATGAGGTCGAAACTACACGGGTCAAGACGGCGGGCGAAGGGGCGAAGGGGCGAAGGGGCGAAGATCTGATGATATCGAGCATCAATCACGGGAGATGGTCGTCGCCGTTCCGTTCCGAAACGAAACAGAGTGATGATGATGATAGTGGTAAATACGTCGTCGTCATCGTCGTTCTCGTGAAATACCATTCGTAGACTTCTTATGAGCCGTAACCACCGGTATATCCTGCCTGACTTTGATACTGTCTTCCCCCTCCACCGCCATGGCCACTAGCGCTACTAGGCGCATACGACCTTGGCTGATTCATATAACCTCCATACATACTCGGTGTACCATAGAAGTTATTTCCAGTCTTTCCACCGATGAGGGAACCCCCGGCACCGTGGTACGCCGATTGAGTGTCTTCTTCCATGTAGTCTGCGTTGGGTGGTAAGAGTGGATCTTTGACTTCCCAGACGTTTGCCTTGGACCCAACCGAGAATTCGAGGTCTTCTTTGGTGATCGCTGCGGAGGGAAAAACGAGGACGAGGACGAGAATATGGGTAAGTGGGTGATGATTTGTGCATGGTTGTCCCCGAAACGAAAACGAAAGAAGAAGGGACGAGAGGGGGAGAGGAACGGAGACGACTCACAATCCCAGTATTTATAAACCATCATCACGCTCAACAGCATGCACATAGCAAAGAAGAATGTTCCATCGATGTAATGGCTGACGGAATTGCATATCGTTGTCGAGAAACCTAGGAGGAGGACAACGCCAACAACGTAGAAGATGACGCCGGAAACGATGCTTCCGATCGCCCATCTATCGTCTAGCGTCCGGATAACTAGGATCAGTTGTGAGATCGCGTAGATGAGGACACAGGCGAGAGGGAAGATTAGGTAGGTTATGTAGAGACCGATAGGGGAAGTGTATTTCAGACCGCCGACTTCTTTGAAAGTACCGATGGCAACGAAGAAACAGACGCCCCAGACTACTAGGGTGGACAGTCTCAGGGACTGGGAGTCGGTCGGGGTAGGGCGTGCAAGGAGAAAGAAAGGATAAAACCCCAAGGAAACAAAAAAACCACGAACAAAACGAGGAATTAGTGAGACGTTAAATAAGAGCAGGGCGGGTTTTTTGGCATCTCCATCCCTCGTCATCGCTTCTTCGTGCACCACTCACCCAAAGCGACATCGGTGTTCCATCTTCCGCGAACTGAAACCCGACAAATCCATTGACGAGCAAACACCAATACAGTGCTCCTACGAGACCGGCGTAAATAGCCGTAAACCATGGATAAACCGAATTGGCAGTTGGGATGATTGCGCTATCGAGGAAGATGGCAAGAAGCTCGACTATGCCGTAAATGTAGAAGAAGAGGAGGATCTCTTTGCGGCCGACGGCGGTGTACTTGGATTGGATGTGGTAGACCATGATGATGACCATGAGAAGAGCAACAATGTGGACGACGCAGGTGGCTGGGGAAATAAAGGGGGGAGGAGAAAAAAAAAGAATGGAGAATGACAGAGCAAGAAGGGACAATGATAAGTCAGTTCCTTTTCGATTGACCAAATGTAACGGTAAGATCAACTCTCAAATCGCAGTCCCCTCGCAGCCACCTAGGACAAAAGGCATGCGACGACCATCGAATTCCTTGTTCTCATAACGCCTTACTCGGAACTGTCTATGCACCCTTCCGTATCACCGACAGACAAATACCGCTGAATTTGACTCTCTTTGCTCCTATCCTTTCTCCAGACCCTAAAAAGAACTGGACAAACGCAAAAAAGGAAAGCCCTCACTCACCTGGTTGAAAAATCAGCTGTTTTCCCAACTGAATATTCCTCGAATAGCAATTCGGTTCCACTCCCTCTGGAGACTCCAAGAGTGGACAGACGACCATTGCTGCTCGAGAGCAGATGGCTTCAAAAGAGCCGAAGGCGCTGGAGGGGGAGGAGGTGTTGTATGCCATGATGGGCGAGGGGCGCGAGTGGAGTCAGAATCGGAATCGGAATCGAGCGAGGGAGAGGAGATTGGTCGGGTGCTGGAGAGAGGTCTTAGGTGCAGCGAGGTAAGAGAAGTTGGGTCGGTCGTGGGCGTGTATTGGTAAAGTGAGGTAGCTAAGAACGACGACTTTGTTGTGTACTGATCGTGTGTACCTTGTGCAGGTTGTCACTTGCCGTTTCCTGATTTGTCTTTGACCTCGAATATTCTACTTATATACCCGTCTGATCTCAGTCCGTCTTTGTCGGTTCGTTGTTCGTCGTATACCACAACCCAGCGCGAACACAAACGCACAGAGAACACACGGTTGGTTTATGGCAGGAAAAAGAAACAACAACGCCGTTACTCCCGTTCGATGGACTCCATTCCAATTCAATCCAGTGCTTTCTTGTAACCTATTGTTGATCAACCTGGATTCTGAATACCGTATCAAGCGATATTCCTATAATGCACAACGGCGAGACGCACCTCAGAGAGGAACAGGCTACCGGTGGGTATCGTCGAATCGGTCGGTGGGAGAGGTCAGTCAGAAGGAATGGTTTAAGGAGGGGGAGAGGGGGGAAGGGCTAGCTAGCTGAGGCTGGGGCTGAGCTCGAGGACACGGGTGGTCCGGTGTGTTTTGGATGGATGGAGAGGACTGTTTTTCTCCCGTCAGGCCGTCTGTTCGTCCTTCGCACTCTTCCCTCTTGTGCCCTCTCGTCCCCTCGCTCCCTTCCCCCCCCCCTTCTTCTCACGGCAACGGGATGGAAAAACCTCATCTCTCTCTTCCCACGCTTGCTCCCCCCTCCTTCCGTTTGACCCCGCTTCACACCATATCTTCTCCCTTGGTGCCTTCCCCCCAACCGACGCCCACGCGCTTTGCCCGAATGACCCAGTGCCCCTAACCCCTCTTTCCATTCCTCTCATCTTCCCCTCCCCCCCCCCCCTCCTCTCCTTTTCTGTTGACCCCCCTTTGTCCTTTGGGTGTGTTCGATCTTTTGATTGGCGCTGGGTCTTCCAGCTCAAGGGCCGGGATGGTCTGGCGAACAGGCAGACATCAGTGAAAAAGCCATACAGCAATAATAAATGATCAAGGGCGGGATTCCTTGCCCTGTGACCGCCCCCCTGAACTTTTGGAGGTTTGACTGAGGGACGGACATCAAGTTATACCAGTGTCCGCCTGACCCCCGGCTGACTTGGGGTCTCCCTCTGACAAAAGTTGGAGGAGGGGGAAACCTTCACGATAAGATCTTTGACTTTGGGGGCAAGAATCAAGGAAATTGGCGACAGGGGTGGGGGAAGAAGAACATGCATCCCGACGAAAGTGAATGGTGTCTGTCTGTGTGACCTTGACGTCACGACCCATCACACAAGATTGAAAGCATACGATTGCTAATTACGTAGAAGACCAGATGACCGAAAAGAAACAAGTCGAGGGGAAGTGCAACATGACGTATAAAGCTATATCTTATCGCACAAAGGATTGAAACTACGCGACGAACGCGACGTCGAGTGATACGACGTGATTAGTTTCTTGTTCTTGTTTGACTTCTCAAACCTGGAACCTCGCACCTCGCACCCCCCCCCCCCCCCCCTCCCCCTTCCTACCGCCTTCTTGAACGTCCTCGCATTCGACAGCTCATCTTCGTGATGTCGGATTCTCTGTTCCCGATCACACCCGGAACGGCTACCGCCACTGAGAGCGGTGTCTCTACTCCTGTGCTCGACGGCCCTTCCGGGGGTATTCACCCTCATAGAGTGCAACATGCGATCCACTCTGAGATCGTTGACCGAATTGAGAACTCGTCACCATTACCTCAAGACGTGACTTCTGCACCTACACCTGCTCTTGATGCTGATGCTGATGCGGA